>JBBWSL010000068.1:0-247049 GCA_038088545.1 Diaporthe humulicola | reverse complement strand
TATAACTTAATACTTAACTACTTTATTTTTAAAACTTTATTACTTTATTCTTTTTAATAATTTAATTTATAATATTATTCTTATTTTATAACTTAATACTTAACTACTTTATCTTTAAAACTTTATTATTTTATCTTTCCTTATAACTTAATTTATAATATTATTTTTTTTTTATAATTTACTATTAATTACTTTATTCTTAAAACTTTTTTACTTTATTTTTCCCTAACTACCTTACTTATAAGGTTCTTTTTATCCTACTATTAGTTTAACTACCTACTTAAGTACTATAATAGCTAAAATACTAGGTAGCTATAATAAGAATATATTAGAAGTAAGAGCTATGCCCCTATATATATGCTATAATTAATTATTATAAAAGGTAGAGGGTATCCTTATATAGATCTTAAACCTAAGGCTATTAGTAAGGATCTTATAATGTGCTTATTATAATAGGCTAATATACTAGTTCTTAGTAGGCCTGTACTTAAGCCCTAGGGCTATAGGCTACTATTTTTCAGAATTTACCTAGCTTATAAACTACTAGTTTAACCTAGTTAAGTAACCTAACTTTACCCATATTATCTAGCCTAAAATCTTAACCTTACTTAAATATAAGCTTAAGGGCCTCTATAACTAGCTTAAGATTATTAACTATATTAACTTTAATAGTACTTAGTATATATACTAGCCTAACTTTATAAGGGCATAGGCACTTAATAATTAAGATAGCTCTATAGCTAGTACTATTAATAATAACCTATATAAAAACCTTATATACTATAATACCCTTAATTACCTATTAGGCTAGGTAATACCTATAACTATAGTATTATAGTAGGTATTTAATAAGCCCAAATAGCTAGGGATATTAAGAGTTACTAAGTAAGTTAATATTATACTACCCTTCTTTTTATCCTAAATAAGTATATCCTAAATAAGCATATCCTAGATAAGTATATCCTAAATAAGTATACCTAAGGTAAGCATATCCTAAATAAATATACCTTAAATAAATACATCCTAACCTAGTATACCTTAGCTAAGTATATAATTTAAAAGTAGCTCTATATTACTATTAATAGGTATAAACCCTATTAGCCCTATAAAACTAGGCTACTACTATTACTTCTACTATTATAATAGGCATAATAATAGCGCCTATAATATAAATATACTTAATAGAAGCTTAGCTAAAATATTTATAATAATATAAGCTATACTTATATAATATAATACTATGGGTATTAGGGGTAATAACTAGGGTAGCAGATTTATACTTAGAGTTAATAAGTATTTTTTAAATAAGTAAATAGGAAATATTAAAATATACCTACCTTATACTAAATAAGATAATATAATTCACAATATACCTCTCTTATATCTTTAGCCCTTTAAATAGGATATTTAATTAATATATTAATTAAATAATATTATAATATTATAATATAATATTTAAAAAAAAATAGATTTATATTAAATAATATATATAAATAAGTATTATTATTTATTATTATAACTTATCTAGGTTATTAATATTTTCCCTTTTTAAAAGTATATAAAATCCAACTACTTTCTCCCTCTGCCTTTTTATACATATATTACTACATACCTTTAAATAACTTTTAATAAGGTAGCCTAGGTTTTTACCTACTAAGATAGTTAGTAAAAATAGTAATTTCTAAGTATAATTAATATATCTTAAAGCTTACTATAAAGTTAATAAGCACTAAGCAGCTATATAAGTAAAGCAATACCTTATCTATACCTAGGTATATAACTAGCTTAATACTGTAAATTATACTTTATAAAAAAAAGCATAAAAAGTAATAAAAAGGTAAATAATCTCTATAAGTCTTCTTTTTAATTACCCTTAATACCTTTTAGTATAATAGGTACTAAAAATATATTATATAATTTAATATAAAATACTAGAATATTTAACCTTAAATTAATCTACTTTAACTAATTTAACTTAATTAGTTTAGTTTTAATTTAGAAATATCTAATATTATTATAATTATTAAACTTAAGTAAATATTCTAATACTATTTTTATTTTTATTTAATAAAACCTATTTATTATAATTATTATAAAAAATTTAAAATAAATATTACTATAACTTTATTAGTTCTTATTTAATTTAAAAAAAGGCATAAGTTTTAAGATTAACTAAAGTACTTTTTATATCCTATATAAAAAAATTTATTAAATACTTTTAATTTTATACCTTTACTTTAAATCTTTTTAATTAAAATATATATAAAAAAAATAATACTAATCCTAACTATTTAATAAATATATCTATCCTATTACTAAAAATCTAAAATTTAAAAAATCTATATTAAAAATATAATTTTAAATAATATCTTTTATTTACTTAAAATTAAAAGGTAAATTAATATTAAAAGTTAGATTATTATAAACTAATAACCTTAATATTACTATATATACTACTTATAAATATTCTTATCTAAATAGGCCCTTAAACTTAAACTTATAAAAGCTGCTTATACTAGGCGGAGAGGTATAATCTTATTATACGGAAATAACTAAAATACTAAATTACATAAGTAAGTAGTTATAACAAAAGCTACCAGTAACTTAGCATTAGACTACACAATCTTACTACTACTTTACTACTATAACTATCAATCCTAATAAGTATTTTAATATAGTTTAAGCTAGATAGTATTCTTAATATATATATATAATAAAAATTAATTATATATAATATAGATATAGGATAATTAGAAAACTAATATAAAGGGTCTTATAGTACTTAGGGTATTAATAGTTTTAATTATATAATAGCTAATAATTACTTAATAAATATAGTAATTAGATCCCAGTAAAATAATTAATTTACCCCTACTATTACTAACTACTACCCCTAAAATACATATACTAAAGGCTGGAAAACTATTACCTTAAATCTAAATACTTATAACCCCCTTAGTATAAAACCCTAATAACTAGTAACTATAATATATATACAGAAATACCAGCTTATAAAGGGAGGCTAAATAATACCTAATAGGCTTATAACTCTTAGATAGGTATTAGGGATAATATAAATTATAAGTACTCCTTTAGCTAAACTAATTAGGGCCCTCTTATTCCTAAAATAAAAAGCCTCTAAATAAATATTTTTTTTAAAGTTTCTATTTTATAATATTAAGAAAAGGATTAGAGATATTACTTATACTTAAGACTAAAAGTAGCATATAAAAGTTCTAGCTTAGGTACATAAGGTTAAGATTATTTAAAAATAATATCATAAAAGCTGGCTTAATAAGGTCCTATTAGCCTAAAAAGTACTTAGGCCTATAGAAAATATTTAGTATAATCTTTATACCTTAGTTACTATAAAAATACTTAATTACTTTCTTAAATATCCTATACTTAAAATATATAAATTACTTATCTTATTTTATATACTTAAATATAATAGTATAGTTATTTTTAGCATTAAAGAGTAATACCTAGCTATAGCTAAAGTTAATATAGCACTAGCGGTTATCTTTATTACCATAGATAGTTAAGTAAATATTAATTATATTTAGGCCCTAAATTATAAAGTGCCTATAAAAAATAAAAAAGTAAATTTATAGTATAAGAATAATACTCCCTATTACTAATACTAGGGCTAGGATAATAAAGGAGTCTAGTAAAACATAAGTAACACAGTAGTATATAAAAACCCCGGCTTTAAATATTATATAAAACTCTATCTTTTTTATAATAGGAAAACTTTTATATAGCCTATTAAATAAAAAGTTCTACTTATTTTAATTAAGAAAGATATTTTATACCTTTTAATTAGAGAAGCCTAAGGTAGTATAAAAACCATAGCTATATAGGTATAAAAGGCCCTTAATAGAGATATACTATACATCTTATAGTAAAAACCTCGCATATCAGCCTTAGTAAATAACCTTATAATTTAGATATACATAAATAGTACCTAGTGTATCCCTCTTAAACCTTATTAAGAGCTATAGTAAGCTACCCTAAGCTAGTGGGCACTACTATATCAATATTAAGCAGAGTAGGCCCTAATTAAGCTTAAAGCTCTTATTCCTATAAAAGCTATTTATCTACCTTTTATTAGTCTCTATATATTAAAAGTATTTATTAATAAAGTATATTAATATATAGTTAGCTAAAGGTAGGTAATTAAAAATTCTAAAAATAATATTATAGGGGAGAACTTAAAAGTCCTTAATATAGGTATCTATAATAATATAGGCTTATAGGGGGATAGTAATAATAGGGTAATAGTAATATATAGTATAAGTTATTAGTACTAGCTGAATACTAAATAGATCTAATAATACTAATAAATATCAGAATAGATAAGTAGTAGAACCTAGGTACTAGCCTTAATTTAATAAGCTTAGGAAATATTACTACTACAAACTATTATTTACTTCTCTTTTATTACTAACTATAATTATTAGAAATACAAAGTTAAAATTAAAAATAAGTTAATATTTAATTAAAAACAGAGTTAATATAGCTATTAAGAATAAAGTTAAAATTACTATTAATAATAAAGTCAAAGTAGCTATTAATAGAGTTAAGATTATTATTAATAATAGAGTTAAGGTAGCTATTAATAGAGTTAAGATTACTATTAATAATAAAGTTAAGGTAGCTATTAATAGAATTAAGGTTACTATTAATAATAGAATTAAAATAGCTATTAATAAAGTTAAGGTAGCTATTAATAATAGAGTTAAGGTAGCTATTAATAATAGAGTTAAGGTGGCTATTAATAGAGTTAAGGTAGCTATTAATAATAAAGTTAAGGTTAATATTAATAATAGAGTTAAGGGGGGTATTAATAATAAAGTTAAAGTAGTTATTAATAATAGAGTTAATATAGTTATTAATAATAAAGTTAAAATTATTATTAATAATAAAGTTAAGATTACTATTAATAATAAAGTTAATATAGGTATTAATAATAAAGTTAAGTTTACTATTAAGGATAAAATTAAGATTACTATTAAGAATAGAGTTAAGGTGCTATTAAGAATAAAATAAAATTCTAAATTAGGCTTAATAGAGCTAATATAAAATTTTTTCCATAATTAATACTAATTAGCTATCCTTTATCTATTTTAGGCATAATAATAGCTATTTTAGGGCTATATTAAATAATAATAATATTTAAATAACTACCCCTATTTTAAGTATAATAAGTAATAAATACTTATAAATTAGAATATCCTATTAATTAAGAGGTAAAATGTAAAAAAGCCTGTAAAGGCTGCTTAAAGGGTTTATAGCTATTAATAGTATAAAGAAGATAGCCTAATAACTCTAAATATTTAATATATATAGGTACTTATTAAGCTTAAATAGGCTCCTATAGTGGGTATCCTATATCCCTTATATAATTACTATATTATTACTACTTTATATTAACCCTTTTAATATAATATACTAAATATATTTTCCTATTTTTTATAACTACCTTAACCCTATAGTTTATCTATATAAAATTGTTACTTTTATCTAGAAAATTATAATTAATATAATAACTATAATTACTACTTAAAGGATTATAAAAATATCTAAATTATATTACTACTTTTATCTATTACTTACTAAATAAGAACCCTATAAAACCTTAATAAAAGATATAATCCTATATCCTATATACCCTACCTTAAAGCCCTTAGCCTATTTACTCCTATCCTAAATTATTTTTATTATTTAAGCCTTATTACCTCCTATTTAAACCTTATTAATATTTAAAACTTATTATTATTTAAACCTTATTAATATTTAAACCTTATTATTATTTAAACCTTATTAACTTATACCTAAGACTTACCTATTTTCACCTTAACCTTATCTACTTTTATCTAAATATTATCTCCTCCTATCTAAACCTTATTACTATTTAAACCTTATTAACTTATACCTAAAACTTACCTTACTTACTTCTACCTTAATTTTATCTACTTTTATCTAAATATTATCTCCTCTTATCTAAACCTTATTAAGCTTATCCTAACCTAATTTAAACCCTCTTAAGCTATCCCAAAGCCCTACTTATTAGCTTTTTACCCTAATTATCTATCCACTATAAGAAGTAAGCAGCCCTAAATGCGCTATACTAGTAATAAAAATAGTAATAAGGATAAAAAAGGATAGAAAAAAATTATAGACTTTATAGTAAAGAAAATTAGAGATACTATCTAAAAGCCTACTACTAAAAAGACTAGTATTAGTAGTAGAGTATTATTAACTCAGCTAAGTAGTAAAGAAATAAGACTATATATAATAAATAATAATAGTAAGCCCTTAAATAAATAGATAAATAACTTAATGCATAATTATCTTACTTATATAAATAAGCCATAAGGCAATATAGGCTAGGATATAGCCTTTAATACCCTAGCTAAAACTACCCTAGTAACTGCAGAATTATTATCTGGCACTAATAACTTTAATATATCTAAAATCTAGGTATACTACTAAAAGGATAATACAAGTACTAGTAATTAAGGCTAATAAATATATTACCCTAGAATTATTAGAGAAAAATACCTAAAAGAAATCCTATTATATTCTTTAAGAGATTACTTAAATAGCATATTACCTTTATAATTACTTAAGAAAAAGAGGTAAAGAAATCTAAGGTTCTCTAATTATAGAAATAGAAACTCTATAATCTTTAAAATAATAAAATACTATTATATAAATTTTATAATTTTATTTAAAAAAAGTATAAAGAAAATAATAATAATAAGGGAAAGCCTATATAATAAAGTAACCCACTTAAGGGCACTAAAGCAAAATTCCCTAACCCTTAGATAAATAACTAAGGCAGTAATATAATAAAAAAGCCTTTAGACCTCCTCTAAAAAGTTATTAAATACCTAAATAACCTCATTAAAAAGCATAGGCGTTAGGGATATATTAAGCTAGATAAAAAGGCTACTAAGTATATAAACTACCTATACCTAGGCATAATAAGTAAGCGTAGTAATATGCTCTATAATATTAACCCCCTATTTAAAAACTTAGATATAAATACTACCCCTATTAACTTTATTATATTAATCTATAATAAGTATAATAACCTTAGAAATAGTATATAAATATATAGGGATAACCTTATTTCTTTATTAAAGCTAATCCTTCTCCTATATAATAATATATTCTTCTTCCTAATTAACCTTAAGGTAGAAGATAATAATAGTAGTATCTTTTTTAAAATAGAAAAATATAATTAAAAATAGTATTATTTCTATATTATACTAATTATTTATAACTATAACTATTTTATAATTATTATTAGTAATAAGTAGTAGGGTAGAGTATTATATTATAATATAATACCCTTCTTAAATAAAACCTTTAACTATATTAGAAATAAATATAATAGGTTTTTTAAAATAATTAGTATACTATAAGTTACCCTTTTATATAGTAAGGGGCCTAAGTAGACTAACTTTAACTTATATGGGCTGCTTATACTTAAGGCAGTGCGCTATATTTTCTATAAGTATTTGGATAATATAGATAAGGCTAGAGAGGAGGTATTCTCTATTACCTAATCTATAATTAACCTTTTTAGTAAGGGGTTAGTAAGTGTAGTAAAAGAGAGCTATATTATAGTAGTAAAGCTGTATAGGGTATAGCTCTTAATATTTGAAAAGGAGCTTAGTAGTGATGGAGAGAGGTGTATTATGCTATAGCGGCTTTTAGCTAGGGCCCCTTATATAGTTAAGGATTTTATAAGTAAGTAATACCTTAAGAGCTTTAAGATATTATAAAATAGGATTAACCTTAAGCTTAGTAAGTATTTATACCTTATTATTAGTATAGTTACCTTAACTATTAAATAAATTAGTTTTATTAATTATATACTAAAGCTAATAATTAAAAAGATTAAGTTACTTCTTAAGCCTAGTAAGCTATTTATAGATAATATGCTTATTATAATTAAAAAATTTTAGGTAGCTAAGGGTATTAATACCTATATTATAATTAATAAAAATAGTAGGTTTATAAGGCTATTTAGTAATAATATAGTAAAACTAGATTATTTTATTCTTCTGTATATTAACTATAGGTTATACTTTAGTATATACTAACCTATTATTATAACTTATAAAAACTAGAAGGGGAAAATATACCTATATATAGATACTAATTATATTTATATTATAGTATTAAATAATTACCTTATAATAGGTGATAAATTATTTCCTATAGTATTAGTAGACTATATTAAAAAATACTATATTTACTATAGACTTTTTAAAAATAAGCTTTAAAATAAAAAATATAATAGGAAGCTTAATAAGGCTAATAAGAATATATATATAAAGTATATTTTTAAATACTTTAAAAATTAATTTATAAATATATTAAATAATAATACTAATACTCTATAATAGTATAGCCTTAACTATATAATAGGATTACCTATATACTTTTTATTATTGCTTATAAACCTAGATTTAAATATAGTTATCTTTTTTATTAAGGCCTATAATATATTATAGTATTATACTATTACTAATATTATAGTTATATTTTCCTTCCTAAATCTTACTAAGGGGGGCATAAGGCTTCCTATAAAACTTATAATTATTATAAAGATGTTAAGGGTTATTAAGGACTAAATAATACCCTAGCTAGAATATAAGTTTAGGATAAACTAGCTTACTATAGCCCTTAATAATATAGCTATTATTTAGAGTCTTTGTAGCTTTGTAGAAAGAAATTATATAAAATACTATAAATACTAGGAGGGATTATTAGATAAAAATTACTAGAATATCCTTAAGGTATTCTATATAAAAGAGGTTATAGGTTTTATAAGGTAAAAGCTTAATAAAGCCTTAGCTAATAATAAGAACCTTTTAAAAATATAGAATAAGGGGTATAAGGTAAATATTTTTAAAAATAATAAAAAATATATTAAGAAAAATTACTAGCTTATCTTTAAATTCTATAAGCTTTCTAGCCTTTAATATAAGGAATTTTTAAAAGTTAATAAAATACTATGCCCCTTTTATGTAATAAGCTATATTGCTTTAAAATATTTAGGGTATAACTTTAATAAGCTTAGTATATAGATAAAGTTAAGTAACTTTTATAATAAATATAATAAAAATATTAACTTATATAAGCTTTATAAGCTAAAGCTTAAGTATAATTAGGAGTAGCTACTTTATAATATATAGTATTATATTAATAAAAGAACCTATATTACTATTAATAAGGTTACTTTACTTTACCTTAGCCTTAACTAATTAAATAAGAACTTTAAGAGGGAAGTTAAGTACCTAATTCTAAACTAAAAGGATAATCTTATATTACTATTTATATACTACTTAGAATAGCTTATTATTACTATTAAGGGCCTACTTAATATAGTTAAGTTTTTAGGCTATATAAAGTATAATAATAGGTACTTCTTAATTAAGGGCCTAATTAATTATATTAAACTATTTTACCTTATAAACTTATTTAATAAGAGTATTTAGAATATATTTACTAATATTAAATAAATAAATAAAATTATAGGGTTTTAGGACCTATTATTCTAGCATACTTTCTTTACTTTTATTTAATAAATTCCCTTTAAGAGCCCTTATTAAAAAATCAATAAGGAAGTTAGTATAATATAGCTTAACTAGCTTAATTAACCTAATACACAGCTATTATATATAATTATACCTAACTCCTCTTATTATAATATTAAGGTCCCTAAGCTGTTAATTAAAGAGCTACTTAGTATTAAGAATAAGCCTATTATATTTACCTATAATACATACCCTAGTACTAAATTTATAGTAGGTATATTCTAAAAATACTTAAATAAAAAATATAGTATTTAAGTAGTTAAGTATAGTAATTATAAGCTAAAATTTCCTAATAAGGATATAATAGTAGTATATTTTATTATAAATAATTACTATAAAAAAAAGCTTATAATAAATAAAGCTACTAATAAGGCCTTTACTTACTTATACTACCTACATAATAGTTATAAATACAGCCCTATTTTAAGCTAGCTATTTTAATTTAAGCACTACCTTAAAAGTTACTAAAAAGCTATCTATACCTTAGCTAAAAAAAAAAAGCTCTTAATTATAATTTATAAATATAATTACTTTTTTTGTAAAAACCTTAGTAAATTTAAAAAATACCTAATTTCAAATATTTATTAGATATATATAAAAATTAATAAAAAAGTTAAGAAAGAGAACACTAAGCTTTACTATTTTGAATATAACTAGGCTAGTAATACCTATAAAATAATAAGCTAGTACTAAAGGTAGAAAGCTAGGGTATTTTACTAGATAATGGCTACTAAGGCTAATACACCTAAAATAGAAATAAAGCAAATTACTAATTACATAATATTATATAGAGCTGCAGAGGCTATAATTACTATATATAGTAATAAATAGGAAAATAAAAAGTACTAATATATACACTATAAATATAATACTAATTATAAGAGTAATTTTAATAGCTATAAAAAATCTAACTTATACCTCCTTATAACTAACTTAAATTATACCACAAAGTTTAACCCCTTTTTTAAAGTATACTACTACTCTATATATAACTACAAAATAAATAAAAAAAGTAATTAATACTATTACCTTAAAAGCAAAACCTATAAATCCAAAGTCACCCTATTTAATACTATTACTAATAATAGTACTAATATAAGATTACTAACTTTTATTAAGGCTAGATCTAATAAGTTACTTACTCTTATAAGAAAAAGAATTATAGTAAGGAAAATACCCCCCTAATCTAAAAATAAGGGCTATATTTACTATATTATAACTATTTCTTAGGATAATAGCTAAAAATAATACAGAAAAACTACTTTTTATAAAAAGATAAAGGAAATATTAATATAAATTAACCTAGATTCAAAACAGGCATATCTCTAGATTTCACAAATATCATAAACAAAAAGGCCCTTAACTAATAGCAATACTATACCTATAATATCTAGATAAAAAAGGAGGAAATTAGTAAATAGGAAAATAATTCCTATAATTACTAAAAATAATATTAGTATTAATAAGGTTTAAAATAATAATAATAATAAGAATAAGAATTATAAAAATAAAAGTAAAAATAATAATAAGTATATATAAAAGTAATAAGTATAAAATAAAATTCTTTCTCTTTAATAATAAATTTAATAAGTATAGAATAATATTCCCCCCTATTTAGAATAATAAAGTACTATTTAGGATAAAAACTTTATTTAAAACGGGAAAACTTTTTCCTCTTAAAGATTTTTAATAATTATAGAATAATATTCTCCCCTATTAAGAATAACATTCTCCTATTCAGGGCAGAAGCTCCTTCCAAAACAGGAAAACTTTTCCTCCCGAAGATAGACTGGGACTGGCTCCAGTCCGCGGGGATCACGCCCAGCAACTCCACCACATATGATCTGGCCGACATCCAGTCGGCCCTCGCGGGTGCCTTTGGCGAGGTGCCTTACATTGGTTGCTCGGGAGCGAGGTTCAACGCTACCGAGGCCGGGGCTGGGAGCTTGGACAATGGATACACGCAGCTGACTGAGGTTTGGTACTGTGAGTGTCGATGGAGAAAGAGCTACACATTATTCTGAGAGTACGACACTGACCTCGAGTTCCCAGATCACCATGTCAATGGCAGGCCGCAAGACTATGACGCGGTGCCAGTGGCTGCCAACGCGACCGGTGGAAGTCTGGGCAACTGTGCCAAGACGGCCGGGGCTATCCATTACTATGAGCGCGCGGCCGGCTCGGAGGTATGATGGGGAATCAGCTAGAGGCTCTGGCTGTGTAGATATCTCATGATACCATTAGATGGGTATCAATGGCATCCTCGCCTTCTGCATTCTCCACGGTAATATACATAATAGCTGCAAATTCGCGAGCATATCAAAGTCCCGCCTAATTGGCATTGACAACTGTCCTGGTGGCTCGCACAAGACGGGTGTGCAACCTGGATGCGCGATTTGCGATATGAAGAAAATGCAAGTTGTTGAATGCACAACCAACTCTAAGTGCTCATGGCACATGATGTTTTGCGACAAATCATACCGCACACAGCGACTCGCCCAAGGTGCTCGCGGGAAGGGAAAGAAAGATCAGACCTGCTCCTACTCATCGTCTCCGAGTTCTTCGACCCTGGGAGCCACGTAATTCCTCTGCTGTGCCTGGCCTCCTCCCGTTTCAATCTGCGTCTCAGTCGCCGTGGTTGTCGCACTGGCTGGCATGGGCTGACCAGTAGCAGCGGCGAAAGAGTTTGATGCCTGTGGGTTCGCACTGCCTCCGCTAACAGATGACTTGGTCCTCTTCTTCTTCTTCGCAGTCTTCGTCGCAAATTAAGTCAGCGGGAAAACATCATGGTATCAGTGCGCTCGAATCAACTTACCTCGTGCCAAGCCCAGACGGGTTTGAAAGAGTCGACGAACGAGACGTCCTCCCACAAGTTCGGGAACAGCCAAAGACCAGGCGAGACAACAAAGTAGGTGACGCAGAAGAGAATGACACGGAATATGGCCATGAGGAAGAACAGCCCTAGCAGACACAGGAAGCCCCAACTGAGATAGTAGACGCCCTGGCGCATCTTGAGTGGCCAAAGCGGGTAGAGGACAATGGTGAAAATGGCGAGGAGGGCAAGGGCGGCGTAGACCTTGCGCTTGATCTGACTTCCCTCGTACATCCAAACGTAGTACATGTCGTCGCCAGCGTCTTGTTGCGGTACAATGCGCACCGTCCAGAGACCCTTGACACGCTTTGTTCGCTTGGGCGGGTGGGCGTGGCCGGCATGGGGGTCGGACTTCTCGACTCGGAGGGCCAGCATGGACATGGGAAGGAGCTTGAAGGCATTCTCGAGGGATGGCCGGTCGGTGACCTCGGGTAGCGCAGGGTTCTTCTTACGTGCCTTCTCGTATGCTGGAGACTGCAGCACTCGAAGGGCTCTCTTCACTGTCCTGTTGTCAGTATCGAGTAAAACGAAGCGGTGCCGGGCACACAGAGCACACACCTCTGAACATGTCCTTGCGCTCGCCATTCAAGATGCAAGTACGGAGCTTGAGGTCCTGGCTGCGCAGGAAGTTTGCGAGGGCAATGGCGACAGGGTTGGGAGGTCCCGGCGTGATGGGCTGCGGTTGGCCGGCAGGACGACCTTGCATCTGCTGAGGCGGGCCCTGCGGCTGTCCCTGAGGCTGTCCCTGGCCCGGCTGCTGGCCTTGCTGCTGAGGTCCACCTCCTTGCTGCTGCTGTCTTGCGAGCATCTGGGCTCGCATCGCCTGTTGCTGTTGCTGCATGCGCTGGACGAACTCGGGGACGGACAGGCCGGCTTTCTCGGCTTCTTGGGCGACTCTCTGGTTCATCTGCTGCTGGAATTGTCTGATGACAGCCATCTGCTCCGGGGTGGGCGGCACGCCAGGTTGTAGGGGAGGCACCCCCGGTGGCATGGGCGGCACCGGTATGGCTCCTGGAGGAGGCATGCCACCTTGTGGTGGCCCGTTGGGGTTCTGCATCGTGGGCGGCTCGACTGCTGCGATTGACTGTAGAAAGTGAAGTATTCGATGTAACGAGAGAATAGAAGGTGGACGGCGGCGTCCTTTGGCAGTGAAAAAGGAGAGAGTGGTTGCGAGTGCGAGAGTGAGTCCAGGCACTAACACTGTGATTTCGCAGACTGCAGATGCAAGCCGAACAACAAGCTGTCCTGATGGACGTCGGTGTCTTGGCGCTTTTTTCGAACAGCAAGCTGTTCACTTCAATTTGCCGGGGCCGGCCCGTCAGAATGCATCTCTAGTCGGGTACCGATGTACCACTTGTCTGCATTGGGCCGCCTTAGTCAGCAAAAGGGTCCAAAGTCCAAAGTCGTCTCGCCTCATCACAAAGGTTTACTGCTGTAGATACAGTAATAATAAAGGTCAGCAGCGGTCGGTCCGTCCGTCCGTCCGTCGGCCGTCTACTTCTCTTCAAAGCAACTTGTAGTACGAAGTGAAAGGCTTATTTTCCACAGCTCGTTCTCGTAACAGCTAACTAGGAACAGTCCGCCACTTTATCGTGTGCTTCTGAAGTCAGCCCGCACGCTGCTGGCCGATGCACAACAGCGACTAACACATCGCCTCCTGCCTCGCTGACTTGATTCCATCATTGCTTTCCGTCATGTCCCGTCCCCGGTGGCGTGCGTTGCGAACTGAGCACCGTTGGAATATTGTCCGAGACGAAGACAGTCCCATCTTCCATTTCCTCGCTTAGCTTGACCAGCATTGCGGCCCCCTGCGGTCTCAAAAAAGGGCACGCCTTCGACGAGTCCCGAAAGGGACCCAGAGGTAGCCTGACTTTCCAAAGGAGACCACATCGCAGGTCGCAGTAGGAAGTCATCCCCAGGACTTCATCCAAATCAGGACATCCCACCAGGTCATCCTCCTGGAAGCGCCCCAAGGTCGTGTTGGTAATCTCAGCAGTTGGCGCTGGCGCTGCAGGGCTGTGCCAAATACAGACGCGCAGGGAGGGCGAATTCCTTTGTCCGCACGCAACACCATGGCCCGGTTCGTATCAAATTCCGGGTCAAATCTTGTGACAAAGATGACGCTCCTCGCCACTTTTCGAGACCTCCAGAGGTGCGGCGCATGACGAGCTCTCACCTTCGTTGTGGGTTGTTTGCCCGGCCACTCATTCCGGCCTGCCGGCCTGCTGGCTGGTGGCACCAAATCGCCTATTCTTAGAAGAGAGGCACGGTTGAAATTGCTCTGCCTCCATGACAAGTGGCCATCCGGCGAATCAGAGGCTCGCATTGCCCGGGCTCGACGCAAGGCGCTGGACTGGCACATCTTGGGACCGTTGCTCATCTGCGAGATTGGCTAGACGCCTGCTCATTTGTGCCACCGTGCCTTTGGTCAGGTACTTTGTCGAATATTGTCCGACCGTTCATTGTCAAACATGTCACGGGCGCGATGCTGTGGGATGGTTACCCGCGACACAGGTGGCAGCTCAGCCAATTCCAGCCCGTGCAAGCCGCCCAATCCGACCGCGCAATCTGTGCTTGTTTTGCTGTTACTCTCTCCTCTGTAACCCAGCGCACGTTGCCGACGCGGCCCGTCGCTTCTTGTGTGGAGCGCAGTAAGCAGCTTGCTCCCGCACGAGCTGCCACTCCGAGGTGGCAACGATGGGATTGGCAGGCCTGGCAGGACGACACCACCCACAACACCCACACAACCAACCACCCTCCACCCGCCAAATCCCAGTACCGGCTCGCTCGCGCGTGAGCGGCGCGGCCGCCATGTTGGGCCGCTCTTCATCTGCACCCAGATGAGACGGTGTGCCTGGCCTCGAGGCTGGCCAATTGGGCCTGCTGCGACACGGTTTCAGCAAAGAATAGCAACAGCTACCAATTAGCTACACGCCGCATGGCCGAGGAAACTGAGGCCCTGCCGGGCGAGATGAACCCGCATGCCCATGATGCCCCCCTCGCGTCTGTCCTTCGTCTTGCTCGCGGTCTGCTTTTGGTCAACAAGCCTTTCCTGTGGCCTTCCCTTTTTGTCATGGGCGTGTCCCTAGAATGCCACGAATCCAGGTGCCCCAGATGCCCCATTGTTCTCACCCAATCTTGGGGTCCCACGAGCCAATCTCTTCGGAGTTTTGTGGCGACGCTGGAGGGAGCTAGCACCCCGGTGCATAGCTCCAAGGACCCCATGCGTTAGCCCGCGACCTGGCCAGCGACGCCGGGGACCTCTCCTCTGCAACAGACTACCAGGTCCGACAGGATGGCTACCTATTGGAGAGGCCTCGGAGCTCTGCAGGGCGATCGATAGGGTCAGGGGTCGTGGTACAGATGCCAGTGGTCCACGCAAACTCAATGTGCTTGTGTGCTCTGGGTACCAGCCCTAACGTTCGGGGATCCCTGGGGTGCTGCGGTTGGTGGTGGTCACTAAACCAAGGCATTCTAAGACATCGACTCGCTCTACTTGATTGTTCTTCTAACACAACTGGGCCCTTGTAGAAGCAGGGGTGTAGCGCCAGCCATCCTGACCCTGGCCAGTAGCCGCCGACTGGTCCTCGGCCAATCCAGCACGGCCTATCAAATGGCCCAAACTGAGACCTCTCCATCCACGACTCCTCCTGCTTTCGCCCACACAGTCAGCCTGCCCGCCGTGCCTCAGCCCAGAGCTGGACCTACCTACCTTGGGTAGGCGGAGGGTGTGCACAATGGGTGTGCACAATGGGCGTGCTGCCCTGCCGTGGGTCTCTGGAGGAAGGTGATGAGGCCCCTCGGGGTCACGCAGGTAGGCCGGCAATACTAAAGAATAAGGTATGCCACCTTGACCTTCCAAGTTTCTCCGTTTCCCCTTATGTTGGAACCGCCGCCCGATCTCGTCAGATCTGGCCATGCGGAACGTTCTTTCTTTGTCTTCCTCATTACTCGTAATAACTAGTTCGTTTTCCTCGCTCCTGTCTTTTGCTCTGTTTCGAATGCCCTCAGTTCGCTGGTCGTTCTTCACTCATCCTGCTACCTTTCTACCACAAGTGGCCGGCATGAGGGGCTTTCCTGTATAATCACCATCAAGATGGGTCCCAGTGGCGTGCAAGCCTCACATGGGTGGCTGGATACCCTAAAGGCTTTGCTCTTCCCATGCTCCGACAGCAAGGACCCTCGAAGTGAGTCTGGCTCTGGTGTGTGCCACATCCACCCCATGGACGACACTCTCATGAGGCATGACGCACTGAACCAACAAGACCCACCAGAAGAGAAATACTATCAGGTCTTCTATGACCAGCCCGCACCGATGCCGCCGCCCCGCGCGCAAAGGCAGCGGGCGATGTCCATGGGAGTGGTGCGGAAGGAGAACAAGAGGGCCGTGGCGAAGCAACCACATATGCGCTGGATCGACCGGAATTTCCGCTCTGGCAAGAGGAAAGCACCTCGACCTTTGATATCGGACCCCTTCAACTTCCAGCACACCGGGACGGGAGCTGTCAATTTCATGGAATCGGCGGCAGACTTGCCTCGATCCGCCCCAGCATTCCGGCCTCTCGAACTCAGCATCTACCGATCGAACGATCAAATATCACCCTTGATGCCTTACTTCACGCGTAACGCTACTCCTTCACCACCTCCGCGGGCTCTGGCCAGGGACGTCTTTGATGAAGATGCTAGCACACTCGCCCATTCAAGGAGCTATTCATCACAGTCGTTCCACATACCAAGGCGCCCTGTGAACGATGTGGCGTCATTCACGACCGCCACTACCAGTAGCACTGGGGACAGTCCTCCGAGGATACCACCACGTGCTCGCACGCGACCCCGAGCTTATACCTCGCCGAGTGTCGAAGCCATCGTGGAGCGTATTGCAGGTGCGATGATCGAGAAAGACAGGCTGGACGGGGAGATTGAGTCGGTCAAGGAGCGACAGAGCTTCTGCCTGAGCCGGCCGTCGTCCCTGTATGGCCAAAATGGTGAGTAGCCCAGAATGCCACCCAATGTCGCATTAGTGTTTGATCAGACACTTACGGTGACACAGAAGATGAAGAGCCCATGCCTCCTGTCCCGCTGATGCCCCCTTCCGGGCCATCATTCGCGGAACGCCTGAGCATCGACCGTCCCCGAACCGCGCCCTCGACGCGTTCTACCTTTGAGATCGATGCTCCTTTCCCTCCTCCCCCACCGCCACAGAACCAGAACCGCACTCGGAGCATCGACGAATCAAGAGCCCAGCAGGCTCCACCCTCGGCACCACCAAGGCCCGTGGCCGCATCCGCATTCAACTCCCATCCCCCATGGCGCAGCCCACGGATCATCGACAACAGCGTCGACATAGGCGTACCCCTCGCACCACCTCTACCTTTGATTCTCCGCCCTCCACTGCGGAAGAAGAAGTCATTCTCGCGCGTCTCGAGCTGGCTGTTTCCCGCTGGCGAGGAAGACCGCGAACAAGTCCCGTCGCCCCAGCACAGGCGTGAAGTCTCGCTTGACAGCGTCACCAACGCACCGCGTGCGCTTACTGATCGCGACGGGTTCTACCAGACCCTACCGCCGTCCGCCGTCTTCTCTGGACGTAGGAGTAGCTTTGGCTCTATGTCGGACATCACACGGAGCCAGACACACTCCGTGTATTCGACCGATGAAGACCCGTTCGTCGGCCCTGGGACGGGCACTGCCACATCCAACTGGAGTCCTGGGAGCACGCCACCTGAGCACGCAAGGAGAAAGGACAGCTCGTCCACTTCTGGAAACATGAGCGGTCATTCGGCGAGCCTGAGCCTGTCGCGAACTGGGACCTTTGGCAGTCGTGACAGACCCGTGGACGGAGTGGCGCTAGCAGGTCCACGACCCACGTCGGTGGGTGTTGCCTTCTAAAGGCCGCATGACGAAGAGAAAGCAACGTCTTGACGAGAAATGAAGAAAAGAAAGAAGACATGGCGAACGATAAAGAGTTCGACGTCGCGAAATTGGGCCCGGGTCTAATGTGATTATAGGCGGACCTGGGAGGTTTGAAATTCCAATACCCAGAAAGGCACTGGGCCGGTTAAAGGCGTGGATGAGAGAGCATCCTGGTTGGTCTTTTGAAGGTCTGCAAACAGCAGCCACTTGCGAAGGGAAGCTTCTCGATCGAAGACCCTTGATTTACCTTGTTTGTCACCATGGCTGGCCAGCTGCCTTTGCTGTTGCTGTTGTTGTCACCGCTGCTGGTTGCAGCTTGCTGTTGAAGCTACCTTTTAGATACCAGGATACCAAGTACGAATTGATATTGTCCATTAGGACCGCCATCTATCATGACTGAATTCAATGCCTGCCCCGTCTCCAGGGTTCCCTCGTAGGATCCGCTGAACCGCCGCAGCGGGAGATCTACCGGAAGTGAACCTTAAGACAATGTCTAATTGTAGGCAGGCATGAGGCAGGCAGACAGGCACGACTAGCACAGCAGGAGCTTAAAGTTGCTCGAGTCCGGTCTTGATTGGGTAGGGGGGTGTTCATGCGCGGTACCAGAATCTTACGTAGACTTTGAGGCTTCTCAGCTGATGAAACAATCCGTTTGCTGGGCGGGAAATGCTTATCGGCCCGCCAACCTGGAATGCCGCCCGGGGAGGTGACTCGAACAGACGGGACTGACAAGGGCTCCTGCCGTGAGAGGGTAACCCAGCGACTACAGTGGAACCCCGCCGTGCCCGCGCAATCAATTTCTCACAAAGGCTCAACCGCAGCACGTCAGGGCGCACGTGGGCACGAGCATTGGTCGAGTTGCATCAAACCGCGAATCCAACCCTACCACTTCCGTCACCGAGGGTCACCCAGACGGCTCCGGCTTTTTCCTGTCTAGTGCCCTCCCAAACTGCCCGGTCAATCAATATCGCCTCTCTGATTGGGAAGCACCGAAGGTAGCGACGCGGGCGACATGCCGTAGCTGCAGTCTCCGCGACCCCACTCGCAGGACAGAACCCCGGCATCGTCACTTCGCCCCTGGACTAGGGATGATCGAGAGCCTTTGCGGCGAGGGAATAGGGGACTGCTAGCATGGGTCTCTGGGATACCCTGATAGACACGGCCAATATGGCCCGTGGTAGATATAAGTACAGCCCCCTTGGGAACCGCAACCCGGCGAGGGAGGCTCAAGAGGCACTCGGCTTCTGGTCAAACCGTCATCGCACAGTCTTGAAGCTCACAATGGCCGCCCTGGCACTTCTTGTGTTCTATCACCTGGCCACCGCCACTGCGTGAGTATCCAGCCCATCTCCATCTTGTCACCCCTCTCTCCTCGATATAAGTTCTCACGTGCTGACATCACACTCTAGACGCGTGGTGAGGGCCGTCAACGACACCAGCTGCGACACCGTCGCCAACGGCTTCCAGTGCTCGCCTGAGATCTCTCAGAACTGGGGACAGTACAGCCCTTACTTCGCTGTGCCCTCGGAGATCGACAACGCCGTCCCGGAGCAGTGCACCCTCACCTTCGCCCAGATCCTCAGTCGGCACGGCGCCCGTGATCCCACCTCCAGCAAGACGGCCGTGTACAACGCGACGATCCAGCGCATCCAGAGCAGCGTCTCCAGCTACGGCGCTGGCTACGAATTCATCAAGGACTACGTCTATACGCTCGGCGCGGACCAGCTCACAACCTTCGGCCAGCAGCAACTAATCAACTCTGGAACCAAGTTCTACGAGCGGTACAGTGCCCTGACGCAGGCCGACATCCCCTTCGTGCGGTCCTCAGGCCAGGACAGGGTCGTCGAATCCGCGCAGAACTGGACCCAGGGGTTCCACCAGGCCCGGCTGGCGGACACGGGGGCGAACAGTTCCGAAAGCTTTCCTTACGATATTGTGACGATTTCTGAGGAGGACGGCATGAACAACACCCTCAACCACGAATTATGTACGGCATTTGAGGATGGGCCGGTCTCTGAGATCAAGGACAACGCGAAGAGCATCTGGATGGACGTGTTCACTCGCAACATCACCGCCCGGCTGAACGCGAACCTGCCCGGCGCGAATCTGTCGGCCACGGACACGATATCGATGATGGACCTGTGCCCGTTCAACACGGTCGCGGACGTGAACGGCAAGCTGTCGGACTTTTGCGGGCTCTTCACGGCCGACGAGTGGCAGAGCTACGACTACCTGCAGACGCTGGACAAGTGGTACGGCTACGCCAACGGGAACCCGCTGGGGCCGACGCAGGGCGTGGGCTTCACCAACGAGCTCATCGCGCGGCTGACGGGCCAGCCCGTGGTCGACAGCACGACCACCAACAGCACGCTGGACGGCAACCCGGCCACCTTCCCGCTCAACAGGACGCTCTACGCCGACTTCAGCCACGACAACGACATGACGGCCATATACTCGGCGCTGGGCCTGTACAACGCCACGGCTCAGCTGTCCAACACGACCCGGCAGGCCCCCGGCCAGACGGGCGGCTACGCGTCGTCGTGGACGGTGCCGTTCGCCGCGCGCATGTACGTCGAGAAGATGACGTGCCAGGACTCCGGCGCCGAGGAGCTCGTCCGCGTCCTGGTCAACGACCGGGTCACGCCCCTGCAGGGCTGTGGCGCCGACGAGCTGGGCCGGTGCACGCTTGGCAGCTTCGTCGACAGCCTGAGCTTCGCGAGGAGTGGTGGGAACTGGGCCTCCTGCTTCGCGTAGCCGAGGCTATTTGTATCATATGTCGCAGCGTGCATCTTCCTATTTCATGTAAATTACCGCATATATACCAGGCGTGTCGATGGGAAATGAGAACAAGTCTTGTTGGTATGAAGTGACATCAATCCTGCTATTGCTCAGCCCGAAATGCTCCCTTCTCAACCTCTCCCCCAAAGATTGAGAGTCGTATTATGATTCTTGGCTTGACTGGTGTGGTACATGTCGGTTGTCCATCCTTGGAATGCTATAGTAGACAATTTTCTGGTAACCAGCAACTCGGTCGCGGCCACGTAGAGACGCGTTTCCCCCACGCGACCTTTTTTTTTTAACTCCAGAGGGCTATTTCACGCGTGCTGTCCTGAGACGGGCCAGAGACAAAAGCCGCTGGCTTCAGCACATCATTTGAAGCCAATACAGCGCTCTTCTTCTGCCGAGCAAGCATTTCAGCGGAATGGATTGGCGACAAGAAGCCGCTCATGTGTGCGGCTAGAAATTGCCCTTCGCGACCAATCAACGCAAACGCAACACTCTCGTGTGCCATACAAACGCAAGTTAACCTACCTGATGCTGCCACAATGTCGAGACTCCGCGATTATATCAGTTGGCTGAAACGCATCCGAGTATGGTGTATGCTTACTATCTAGGAGCAGGAAGTCAATCTTGTCCGGCATGTTGGTCTTGAGTGTCTCTCGTAAGTCTCCTTCTCTCAGCTCAATCCACTTTTTGACATTCTCGCCGGCAGATTGCCAATGCTGTCTAGCCTTCTGCGCCTTTGTCGGCTCATTCTCTGCAGTAATGACCTTTCCAGCCGTGGTCTTCGCAATAGCTGCGTTCTCGTCCACAGCGAGAGCAAGGTAGATGGTGCTGACTCCAAAGGAGGTGCCGGCCTCTACCACAAATCGAGCGCCACTTGCTCGGAGAAGAAGATAGACGAGAGCACATTTGTCGGGATCAAGAGCGACGAACTTTTCCAGTACCCGTAGAGTATGAGTTCGGGTCGCCGCTCACGAAAGGAGGCTCGATAAGGGCTTGGATGTACAGATCTTTCAGAAGCTCGGTGGTCTGTGGCCTGGCTTGAAGCGAGGCCAGCGCGATGTTAATGAGATCAAGGTCAATAGCCAAACCGTACTATTCAATTTCAAGGGGAAAAGAGGAACTCGAAACCTTTTCAGAATTGCTGTAGGCCGATTTGCGACATCTCGAAGTGGCTGCCATCATAAGCTTTCCAAATACTTCAGTATATCGAACCCGCAATGAGTCAACGGTTGCATGCAAGAAGCGACGTATTTAGAGCTAGGGCCTCAATATTTAATTGATCTAGGCCCGGGATTTGAAGCAGAGGCCGAACAACTTCGTCTGATCCTGGATGAGTACATGCAATCATGGGTCAAGTAGCACAATAAACCTCCGCGCGTACCCGCGGACGGCGGGATTGCAATAGACGTCGGACCGGTTCATTGAGAGCCCCGGACCGGTCACTGCAAAATGTGGACTTTTGGCGTCTTTCAGCTCATGGTTTAAGGCGCTATTTGATGTCAAACGGGGGCTCCGTAACTAGCCGCAGTTCCAGCTGGAATGCTATTTAAGGCGGTCAAATCCGTGACTCACATGAATTCTGTGTCTAACGGGAAACAGAAACAAGCCTTCTTTTCCAGATAGAAGTTTTCTTTGCGCCAGGTTTACTTCTCTACATCATTTCAACTGCAAAAGCTCTTCATGGCTCGTCTTCACAATGACAAGTGCGCACCGTGCGACTACCCTCCAGATGGCTGGCAGCCCGGTGGGCAGGGCTACCGGTACACTTCCAGCAGAGACGGATGAAATGCGCCCTCATTCTAAAAGGTATGCTATGAATTACTTACTTTTCGTCTTTGGGGATCTGGAATTAGGTGCTCTTGCTTTTTCACATTGAAGTTTGAGCCTTATGCTGACACAGTGGATGAGTGAAGCTGGTACTTTATCACGCTCTTAGCTGCCTTCATGATCAACTTCATGGCCTGTGGCCTGCTATTCGGTTTCGGCATCTATCAAGCCCTCTATGAGTCGATGCATTCAATCGAGAATACGCCCTTCACCGGGGCTTCAGCAGCTGAGGTCGACCTGATCGGGAGCCTGTCTACATCCCTACTTACACTTGGAGCCCCAATCGCCGTCGGATGGGCCAAAACATTCAGTCCCAAGATTGTGGTCGGTTGTGGAGGTCTAGTGTTCGGATTCGCACATGTCCTTGCCAGCTTTGGCAAGGAACTTTGGCACTTCCAGCTATCACAGGGTCTTTTAGCAGGCATCGGTGCCTGTCTTGCCTTTCTTCCGTCCATGACGGTGACTCCGACGTGGTTCGGCAAACACAGAGGCCTTGCGATGGGATTGGTCTCCGCTGGGACAGGCATAGGCGGTCTGGTATGGGCTCCTGCACTCTCTGCTTGTATCGATCAGATGGGATTCCGCAACACCCTGCGCCTCACTGGCACGCTGTCGACCGTCATCCTTTGCATTTCGGCTTCTGCCCTGGACTGGGAGCCCGCTATGGTTGCCCGCCTGCATTCCGAAAAGGCGGCGTCACCTGGCAAGGGCAGAGTCTGGCGACTTCCCATGCCATCCCTAGCAACGGTTAAGGACAGAAAGTTCACAGCACAGGCTCTGGCAGCGTTCTTCCAAAGTGCGGCCTACTATGTCCCTGTCATATTCACAGTTTCATACGCGAAGGCATTGGGTCTGAGTGACACTGATGGGGCAAACCTCACCGCCATTAGCAACGCCTGCAATGCCATCGGGAAAATCGGCGTGGGACTCGTGGCAGACCGCATCGGAAGAATCAACTCATTCTTTCTTACCACACTCATCAGCGCGGCCGCGACGCTCGGGTTATGGGTATCTAGCACCCAGCTTGGGACGACTAATGAACTGGTCGGGAGGGCTCTCTTCATCACCTTCACTGTCCTATACGGCTTATTCGCGAGCGCATTCGTCAGCCTCTTTTCGCCGGTGCTCGTGGAGCTGTTTGGACTCGAGGCAATTCCTCGTGTGTCAGGGATAATGTACATGATGCAGGGTACCGCGGCGATCATTGGAACACCTGTGGCTGGTGTTTTGGTTCCTGAAAATGGCAATTTAAGGGGACCAGGCGACTATCTTAAGATGGCCATTTTTGTAGGAGCCTTGATGAGCGCAGCCACCGGGGCTGTAGCATGGGTTCGGTTTGAAGCTACCAAGGAGCGTCTGCGGACTGGGAAGCGCTTGGTTTGGAAATTGTAGATCCGAACGTGTTTGGATGCCCACGATTGAGCGACAGGGGCCTTGCGGGCTTTTCCTTCCACTGGGAGCGCTTGCGAGACCCAGCATCGTGGGCAAGGTGTTGTTCTGGAACCTGTCGTGGCTCGTAAGAACAGCATGGACAACTTTAATATATGGACAACCGTCGGCAACTCCAGCATGGCAATCTCAACCATCTTGCATCATAGGTTCGTCTTTCCCGTCTCTTATTTTCCCAAACGTTCCGCAGCCTCACCATGCCCGCAACGCGCGTCGATTCAACCCGGCGGTGCCACGGATCATTTGTCTCGGGACAAGCGTTCTGATCAACCGTCCCTGAATCGCCTTTCAAAGGTGAGTCACCGAACAGTACGCATTAATCTTATATAACTTCTGTCCTCAATCCCTTTCCGCTTCCTCTTCCTCTACCGTCCTCTATCCTTCCTCCCTCACACCCTCGTTGAAGTCCCATCAACGCGCCTTCAGCAGAATTCCTCGCCCCACCCCACCTCCTAATCCCTCTCCCGGATAGTCTGGTCTTTGTATTTTGCAATGTCTATTACGGCTCCAGCACCGCACCAACATCCCCTCGAAGTCATTGGCAACACTCATCTTCTTCGATTGCGCAATGTCGTGCCGGACGGCTGTGCCGCAGTTTATCTCAAGCTTGAGAACATGAACCCAACTGCTTCCTACAAAGACCGTCTTGCTCGAGCAATTATTGAGCAGGCTGAGCAGAGCGGTCGCCTCAAGCCGGGGATGACGGTGATTGAGGCTACGGGTGGCAGCACAGGAGCGGCCCTCGCGTACATTTGCGCGCTCAAGAAGTACCCGTTCCGCGCCGTTTGTTCCGATGCTATCGCAGGGGAAAAGCTGCGGATCATGACGGCCTTTGGGGCTACACTGGACGTAGTCCACAGCCCCACCGGAAAGTCCACGCCGGACCTCATGCAGTCGATGGTCGACCGAGCACGATCGACAGCAGAGAGGGAAGGCTGGTTCTTTACCGATCAGTTCAACAATCGCGATGCTCTTGTCGGCTACCACGCCCTGGGCCAGGAACTTGTTCAGCAGCTTCCATCCGGCATCGACGCCTTCTGTGGCGCTGTTGGTGGCGCCGGCATGGTGATGGGCGTTGCCAGCATACTCAGGACGGTGAAAGAAACCACCCGAGTTGTCGTTTTCGAGCCGACGAGTGCTCCTTTGCTCACACAAGGAAGCCCCGGTACTCATGGCATTGACGGCATTGCGCCGGGTTTCCTCCCACCTCTCCTTGATAAGAGTTTGTATGATGAGGCCAGGGCCATTCCCGAGGACGAGGGCCGAAAAATGTGTCGCAAACTTGCGGCTGAAGAGGGATTGCTAGTTGGGACTTCTACTGGACTGAATGTTGTTGGTGCCATTCAACTCGCCAAGGAATTAGGACCAGGAAAGGTCGTCGTGACCGTTGCTTGCGACTCGGGCTTCAAATACCTGAATGGTTCACTATTTGAATAGGACGACCGGGCCTTGCAGCGGTCGTTTAACACATGAACTGGTGGATATTAGCAATACTAGGCCTACTTCGCGGTTTTTGTCTTATTGGCTGAGATATTGTGGACAAAGTGGTCGAGATTAGTCTTCTGGTCTCCTGACTTATGAACTCAACAAAAACCTTTCCATATAGAGTTGCACTACAAGACTTGTATCAAGTCTAGGCCATGGCTATTCTTGACCAGATGTGCGGCAATCTCTCGTGGTGGGTGGCGAGATGATAGATATAAGTAATGCTCGAGTCCACAATGCATACCCCGACTAAAAGGTCGTCGCTGAGCGTTGTGGCGCGGATGTATCACTTCATAGTTTCCAAGGAATCAACAGAGTTAATAGCACTGTTTAGCGTCTTGATATGTTTCTCGATAATTCAGCAGCGCGTTAAGTTTATCTCGCTACTACTATACCTCTTTTGCTCCGCCCCAAGTGTCTAGGTAGTTAGAATCATATCTACTATATCAGTACTTCTATCACAGTTTTGACAAGGTGTCTACTAGCCAGGCTCACATGGGTTTTCACAGCCATTCTTGTGCAGCTGGACGGCAGGACGGGCAGTGAGCGTGGCTGGTGTGAGAGATCCAGTAGTTGGGGTTCTTAGCGAAGCTTGGGCCAGTGGGCTGCTGGTGCTCAGCCCGGAAAGGTGGACCTAGGAAACCTTATTACCGCGGTGCAGAGCCATTGAAATCATGTCCAGGCTGGCCCCCATCCCGGCCTATTGGCACCCAAAAGCAGCCGGCCGGGGGTGACTGAGCGATAGGAGTGGTCGCTCCCCAAACGAGCTGCTCGGTGACGGAGCTTCTGCGGCACCACCAGCGTCACACCTTCTCAGCTTCGCCCAGGGATTTCCCCTTGCGTGAGCGCTTGTCCAACCCGACTCTTTTTCAGCAGCAACACTCCGTCTGCCAAACGTTTCCCCGGATCTTACCTACCTACCCGAAGGAGAAATCTCACGCGACAAGAGATCCAGAATTCGCATCAAATGTCAACTGTGCATCCCGAGGCCGACATCAACCAGCCGATCGCATCTGCCTGAATAGGCGCAACCCCCCGCCCTCCTCGCTCCCATCTCGCGGCTCGACGACTGCTTCAGCCGTTCGTGCCCTCTTACTGGCCACCGTCAGCGCCAAGTCCGCCCGCGACGAGACGTGAGGACTTCAAAAAGTCAAGACAGCCAGCATGGTCGGGACGGTAGGGGCGATCATTATCACGATAGTCGTGCTCGCTGTCGTCGGCGGCGTCGGATGGGTCTTCTACAGCAGACTACAAGCTAAGAAGCTTGGGGTACGTGGTCGCATTCACAGCAGCACTTGCTTATCCTCCTTGCCCTCGCCCCCTGTGTGCCATGCAAACGGCGCAAGGCTGACCGTGATACCTACACAGCTTCCTCCTCCATCCTTTACCTCCTTCATACCCTTCGCACACAAATCCGACCCGTCGCCCTACGGGCCCCCGGCTCCGGCGCCAGGGGGCATCTCCGGCTGGTTCAATGACCAGGTCCAAAAGTTCAAGAACCGCAACAACCGCAGTGCCGCCGGCGCATACGAGGGCACCGGCCCAGCCCCGGGGCGCCGCGGCTTTGGACCGCTCGACCCGGACGAGGCCTGGGACTCGCGCGTCGGCAACGAGGCAGACAACTACGGGCCAGGGGGCTATTACGAGGAGCAGGAACTGGGGCTGCACCAGCCCAGCCGGCCGTCACACCATGACGAGAACACCGCCTACCGGGGCGCCAGCGAACCCGAGGGCTACTCGATGAACCTGGCTTCCACGCCGCAGAAGGCAACGCATGGGTTTGACGGGGACAGGGGCAGGACGCTCAGCAGGGACGGACGAAACCCTTTTGACGACGACGCGGCTGAGCCGTCCAACATCAGCTTGAGAGGAGTTTCGCCGAGGCCGATGGACGGCGAGCGTCGCGACGACAACGCCAGCGAGAGGAGGAGCATCTTCCGGGAGAACGTTTGATTGTGTGCATCGTCCAGAGCTGATCGCGGGTCTGGAGGGTAGATGACGCACAGGCATTACATGTCAGACTTGAAAGTAAGACTTGAACGAGGCAAGGAGGCAAGGATACATAACATCGATTACAGGACGCTGGGGCGGGCTCGTTGAAGGCCTGAAGAGGCATTGATCGGCCCTGCAAGGCTGGTATGCTAAGAGGGGTAGGCTGTTTGGACCTGTAACGAGTACACGATCATGGTTAGGATATGCGGATCGGGAGGTGGAGTGGGTTCGGGCGGCTTGGGTTTTTTCCTATCTGTTCATACCGATTGATTTGTCTACGCAAAAGTTGGCGTGTTCGTGGGTTGTTTGATACTCCCGGTTCCAAGACCATTCTTTCTGATTCCCGAGGTAGTCGTCACTCCTAGACACAGGGTGCATATCCCATATCTCACACACACCAGTACTTCCAGCGGCGTGCTCCGGGTCCAATGAGCCAACAACGTGCCATGCCAATCCATCCATGCTTGCATGCCAACCCAGAAAACCGACAGGACGGATCAATTTGAAAGCTTGGCATCTGATAAAGCCAAGGGTCCTCCCCCACGATGCTTATGCTATGCGTGGGGACCTCTCAACCCCCAAAGTGGGCCCACTGACGTTATAGCAGTCCTGCCCCTCCATATAACGCGCTTCCATGCCCCTCCACAACTTCCTCCCTATCCACACTCACGAGATGGCGATACTCCCAGGTACACGCTGCAACCACAAGTCAAGGCCGCCTTGAAAGCATTCAATCACTGATCGATATGGCGGACATCAACTTGCAAAAGGTCCACGATGATCTTGTGGCCATCGCCTTCGAGGCTGGAGCTATGATCACGGCAGCCAACCCGAACAGCGTATCGACCGGCACGAAGCTGAACTGTAAGACAGCCCATACTGCCACTGACCATTCATACCCCGACGCCCTCAATGCAAGGTCCCGGGCTAACTTCCCTTCTCTCGCCTGTAGCTGTCGACATCGTGACCGAGACTGACCAGGCCGTCGAGAAGCACGTCACCACCCGGTTGCAGACCCTCTACCCGGCCTTCCTCTTCGTCGGAGAGGAGACGTACGTTGCCGGCGAGACCAAAATCACCGACGAGCCAACCTTCATAGTCGACCCCATAGACGGCACCACCAACTTCATCCACGGGTTCCCCAACGCGTGCATCTCGCTCGGCTTCGCGGTCCGCCGCAAGCCGAGCGTCGGCGTGGTCTACAACCCCTTCCAGGACCTTCTTTACACTGGTATCTCGGGCGGCGGCGCCTACGTGCAGCGCAACGCCTCGCTGGCCGCGCGCGGGATCCTCAAGGACGGCGGCGAGGGCTGCGAGCGGGTGCGCCTGCCGGCCGCGGGCAAGGGCGACGGCAACAAGGCCCCCGCGCTGGGCGACCTGTCGACGGCGCTCGTGGCCGCCGAGTGGGGGTCCAGCCGCGACGGGCCCAACTTCGACGTCAAGGTCGAGACGTTCCGCCGCCTCGCCGCCACCAAGGAGACGGGCGGCGCCATGGTCCACTCACTGCGCAACCTCGGCTCTGCGGCGCTGAACCTCTGTGCCGTCGCCGAGGGCGGGCTGGATATTTACTGGGAGGGCGGCTGCTACGCATGGGATGTTTGCGCGGGCTGGTGCATCCTCGCCGAGGCGGGCGGCATCGTCGTGAGTGGCAACCCAGGGGACTGGGACCCGCCGCTGGACTCGAGGGTCTACCTCGCCGTGAGGGGCTCGCCCAGCGGCCAGAAGGAGATCGTGGAGGAGGTGTGGAAGGTCATTGGCGATGGGAGGATGGAGTACAAGCATTAGGCAGTCTCTGCATACAGGTGTTCCCTGGAATTGGGGCTTGATGAAAGACTATAGATTACCATTCTAGACCTGCGTTTACGCTGTCGTTTTTTATTGTATTTGCTCCAGTGATCCCGGTCGGATGCATGCGAGATATCAAATGCGCAAAAGTTGTTTGAAATCACCTCCAGGCGAGCAGCGGCAAAAAGTCTCAATATCCCAAGCAGCCCGTCCTCAGCACCGTGCAGGTCCAAGTCTCTGCCCTTTATCAGGCGATGCTTCCTCGTGTGTTGGGGAGAGTGAGTACCTAGGTAGGAGGGGTGGGGGGTTGCATACATGCAAGAGGTCGATGAGAGGCTCACATGTGGCAGAGCCCCTGAACCATCCATTTGGATGATTAAGACCAAAAGTGGCAATATATTGCAATACGGTTTATGGGCTCGACTGCAGCAGGCTCCCCACGAATATGAAACACAATTTCCTGATCACTTTTAGTACTTGCACCTCTGAGCCTTATCAACTTTGGAAGCTCTTTTGCCGTGAGATCCACATACATAAAGTTATAGCACAACAGGGGTTCGTTTTTATTATCATTCGTGTGCAGCATAGGGTTGATTTACCTGATTCAGGTATTCTGATAGAGATGAGGGGTGGGTGATAGAATGACAAGCTTGGTTTTGTCGACATTGTGAGCCGATTTCAACCTCACTGTAACCAGATCTTTATGGTGGCAATCTTGACTCTGGAGCAGTATAACCATGGGAATAAGTTCTAAAAGATACCAGTTGACCTCACTTTAACACTGAGACGCCCAAGCAACCATATGGCTAAAATAATTGTACCCGGACCGCTGCTGGTGCTGAAAGTTCAACTCACCTTCATATGCAATTTATCTGCTGTCCAAATGGCCAGATGAATAAAAATTGTTCGGAAAGGTGAATTTGAGTGCTTGCCACAGGGTTCTATATATCGAAATTGTGGATCTAGGGACGAAGAATTCGATGATTTCGATTTGACTATCACTTTGGTACATATCACTGAAGAAGAGGGACTCACTCCGACGATGTAATATTTTAATGTTTTCCATGAGTGGTGCTTCTCTTGACTTGGATCCAAGGCAAGCCGGAAAACAATTCTCCCCATCCATTGTGAGTTCAGTCGAGAGGAAAATTGCCTTCGACGTACATTCCCACCGGTGTGAAATACTGAGAGAGCGAACTGGAAAGATATCTCAATCTGAGTGACCTTGCTCCTTTTGGGGCCTTGACTGTATCTCCGTTATTAATCAGTGAAATTTTCGAGCACGAAGCCGAATCTAGGTGTGTCAGCCAAAAGACTAGAATAGCTGATCAACCGGACTGGTTGCTAGCATTGTATAGGAGCCGACCACTGCACATATTCTCAAACTCTCACTTCTAATAGGCGCCTGTCCGCTTTCGGTGCGCGTGCCCTAAACCTCAATCACAGACCATTCTGCTTAGCATCAAAGTATACGCCTTGTTACTGAACCCCCCTCCCCTTCTCCTTCCTTGTCTACCTTGTTCGTCATGTAGAATTCAGACTCCATGAATTGGCCAGTCACGAAGCGGCATGCTCTCACTTGGCAATACTTTCCGCGATTTCGAGGTGGTAGATCTCTCATGTCTCTGCCGGTATTATTTAAAGAGAAGTGATTCGGTCCCGCTCTCAATACATTGTCTTGATAAAATACTCCCAACATTATAATGCGGCCCAAATGTTGGAGCATAACTTAACTACCTGGCACAATGTTATCCCATGGCCCTGGGCAGAGCAGGTACACCTGCGGGGCAATTCAATTTGTCTTGCATTTATTCCTAAAGAATATTATAGGTGAAATTCTGGTAGATTGCGTGTGGTTGACCTAGCGGGACTTGCGCATGTCGTGACCGTATGTAGAACAATAAATTGTTAGATTCTACTTAGGTACCCAGGCCGACATGCATCGACCCCAGGATCGGAACCTTGGAAGACACATTACCTCGGGGATCTATACTCTATAATACATAAAAAAAGGGGACTACGGGTCTTCCCGTGCGGGATCTTTGACCAAAAGAAAGGCATTTGTTTGGTCGATATTGCGTGCTCAGGCACAAAACAGGCTCGTGGGGTTCTGGTGAGGTCCTGCGGAGTTGTAATTCGACAATCCCAGAGGACCCCCACGACGCGGCCCCATACTAGTTCTGGGGAAGGACGGGTCGGGTGGTACTTGGGCTGCAGGGATCTTTCAGCCTCCATTCAACGTTCCAGATGCAGAAGCTTTTATCTGGGCCCTTCATGGACGTTCCTTGATCCTCTCAAAGCCAAAAGAGACGACCATGGGATGAATGGGTTCGAGGTTGATGCCGTCTGTCGATGGCGAGCGCCCGTCTCAGGCCCACTTCCAAAAGCAAGAGGCGGGAGTATTTCTCCCGAGAGACTTGCACTAGCAAGAGTTTACCCATCAGAACCCGGGAAAAGCTAGCGCGATCAGAAGACCTCGGAGCCCTGGCAGAGCGACAACGGCAGCAATCAACCCTGCCCGCATTGGCGACGGAGGAGGACATGGCATGTGGGAAATTACGTCCGTACTCCAGCCAATTTCGATCCATACACAGTAGATGGCCAGGTCGCATCCCATGGGAAAGTGGGCATATCAAGCGCCGTTGATAGGCTCTGCTGGCGGTGTGCTCTCACCCTGCATGACAGGCGATGCGCGATGCACTCGCTCGACGAGAGTCGCATAGACATCCGATCTTGTTCGACTGAAGATGCGATAGGGACGTGCCATCATGCCATCCTTTCCACAACGGGAGTGCTTATCTCGGGCTCAACGGGCGGCGATCATTGTTCAAGGGTGTGTGGTCTTGTATGACCCCAACAGACAAACAATTCAAACAAGCACGGCGCCGTCGCGCAAGCCACATGCAAGTCGAGTGAGAGTAGTTCGAGTTTGGGGTTGTGAGTGCAGCTGCGGCTTGCCGAGGTGGGATGCACCAGGGCACATTAGCCCCGCGGAGGCGTTGGACATTTGCCGGTCTCCCAAGCGTACCATGGCCACCGGTCTGAGGGTGCTGTGGCCAGTGACAGGCGACGGATAACGTGGGCAAGGCGGTCAGAAAAAAACACAGACAGAGAGAGAGGGCATCTGCGTCCCGGAGCAGCAAAGCCCTATCGTACGTGGCTATGACTGGCCTCGCGGCTGTGCCATGGCACGACTTGGACTTAAACTTCAGCCGACCGGACATGTGGACCACAAATCCCACAATGGAGCCGTGTAGCCCCGGAGACCTGGGGGCTTCTGATGCTGCACCGATTGTTGATCTGCGTAGCGCGCCTCGATCTGCAAATTTTTGCGGTGGGCCACTCGACGGGTGTTGCAATGCAGACTGCACAGTTTTGGACAGTATTGATCATGCTGTCACCCGCCCTGCTCGGGCACTCACCGTCCACACACTGCCCGCTGCTTGCAGAGGATCGATCGGCCGACTGCAAGCAGACAGGCAGAGCACACGATCCGAGATACGCGCAACCAGAGTCATTCAACGGCACCCGGCGACGTCATATCTGGGTCAGGACATCAATGCACTTGGGAGCGAGTAGACAATCGTCAAACCAAGGTGAGCATGTTTCGGGGGCAGACGCAGATAGAGGTGCGACTCAGGAGTAGGGTCACCAGCCACGCCGGAGAACGGGTGTGCAGCGACTTCGTACGGTTTCGCCGTAGCCGTACCGACCGACAGCCGAGATGGGCGTGTTGACACACACACACACAACGCACACCGCATGTCAGTCGGCAACATAAATGGTTGTGGAAAGGTGAAGGATACAAAACTATAGACTTTTGTGTAGACGATCGTCGCTTGTTTCACCTGGTTCTACGTTGTTTGTGGTATGGCTCGCGTGCTCTCCCGCCGTTGTGGGAAGAACCGCCGTGTCGTGGGTTTGGGACATGCACGAGGCGCTGAGGGACGAATGCGGCCCTTGACATGAGACATGGGAGCTCCCCCATGTCATTCATGGTTGTTGACGTGGGGCCGGTTGGGGGCAAGGGCCTGGGGCCGTTGGTGGCCTAGGCAAGGCCCAGGATGCTCGCTACTTCCCGAAGTCTGTGCCACCCCGGTGTGATGCAACGTGCATACGCCGCATCCTTGCACTGTCGCCTGTCGCCTCGCAGGTTTCGACCGCTCCAGACGCTTGCAGACCTGGCATCACGAGCCGCAACTCCCCTCGCCTCGCCTGCGTTGCACAGGCAAGTCCGATGAGGCGCCGAGTGGTCCTGGGTCTTGCCTCGAGGAGGAGCCCAAGGACTGGCCAGGCATAATTTTGGTCTTGCCTGTCCTTGGTTCAAAACATACGGACCTCATTCTGTATCACTCTGTCTCGAGGACTCCCATTACTGCACGTCTAGATAGACGAATGCAGAGAGACACGGGAGCAGAAGGACAGTGTCGTTTATCACATGAAGTTGATCCATAGAAGATCAATCTCTTCTGCGTCTCGTGGCAATTCATGGGATCCCTGCGAGGTGCAGAGCGACGAGCGAGCGAGAACATTCCCTGGTTCTGGCAATTGCAATGCTGCTCCACAAGACTGCGTATCCCGAAGCAGGACCCACCTGTGGACGATCCGCTATGTTGGCGCCGGAAGTCGGGGCACTTGCAACCTTGCAACAACCCAGCCCGAGCACCTTCCCCAGCCTGCATATCTCTCCTCTTGCATGTGGGCTGCGTATCTCTCTCTATGTCCAGACCATACCGTAGACTAGCTCACCAAGTTCCACTGTGCCATGGCATGGGCCTGGCAGGATGGGCAAACACAACCAGCTCGTCCGTTCTCGGGCACTTGTCCTCCTAGACCAGACCAAGCCCATGACAGACGGAAACCATCCTGACCGTAACTTCGCCCCGTCGCACGCGCTTCCGCCCTGCCTGGGTTGTCTGTTTATCAGTTTTTTTTTCTCTCTGTCGCTTATCAGTGCACGGATATAACACACCACGCACGCCGGCACAAATATTTACCTCCTCCTCCCACCGCTTGCTGTTGTTACTTCGCCAACTTTTCTTTCCTCAGGATTTGTCGCTGCCCTCCTCTTCTCTTGCTCCTCACAAGCTGTCAACTGCTGTGTACTGTCTCTTTCCCAGCTGCCAAGTGTGAAAAATAGATACATATATACGCCCACCCGACATCCTGCCCGGCTCGTCCACCCATCGCACCGCCTTGCCTTTTGCTCCTCCACGATCTATCAGGGTCGAGAAACAGGGAACACCAGCAATACATTTGCTGACCCGCTAGCGACGCTTCACTTTGCACTTGTACTTTTGTTCATCTGCTTCAAGTGTTGTGTTGCGAGTCGTAAGACTGAGACCAACTTTCAGAAGCAATGACCCTAACGACTCAGAGATCAACCTGTAACTCGGACGGCTTTCCCACCCTACAGCTTTTCCTTCTCGGTAGGTGGACGGTCCAAGTGATGCATGGGCATGACTGCCTTTACGTGCAAAGCTGACTGGCGTTTACCAGCCATCGTTCGTCTCGCCGAGCCCATCGCGCTCACGTCAATATTCCCATATGCATGGCAGCTCGTCAAGCGCTTCAAGGTCGGCAACGAAGAAGATGCATCCACCTATTCCGGCCTGCTTATCTCGTCCTTCGCTCTGGCGGAGGCCGTGATGGGCATGTACTGGGGTGGGCTGAGTGATCGCATTGGCCGCAAACCCGTTCTTTTGCTTGGATGCCTTGGTACCATGATCTCCATGATCGTCCTCGGCTTTGCCGACAACATCTGGGTGGCCCTCGCCGGGCGTGTCTTTGGCGGAGCCTTGAACGGGAACATCGGAGTCATCCAAACCATGGTTGGAGAGCTTGTAACGAAGCCTGAACACGTGAGTCACCTTGGGTGCAGCATTTTGATGATACATGACTGATTTTCTCTAGGAACGTGAGTACCACAGCGGCGACCCACCTTGGAAGAAAATAATCTCGAGTACTAACTTACCGAAGCGAGGGCTTATTCCATCATGCCTTTCGTATGGAGCATAGGGACCATAGTAGGACCATGCATCGGCGGCACGTTTTCGGACCCTCACCAGTCGTGGCCCAGCGTGTTTCCCGAGGGCGGCCTGTTCGACAGGTTCCCTTATCTCTTGCCGAACCTCATTTGCGCCGCTCTTCTTTTTGTCAGCATAATCCTGGGTTACGTTCTGCTCGAGGAGACGCACCCCGGCATGCAGTCGCGGATCCTGCTCCCGGCAGCCACCTACGTCTCTGAAGAGACGCCTCTTAGAGAGACCTCGGATGCCGTCAAACGCCCTGCCGTGGACCTTAGGTCGGAAACATACGGCACTTTCCTGGCCCAGAATCCAGAGGCTGCCGAGCCACAGCAAGTGTTGGAGAAGACGGCGCCGTTCAACATCTTCTGCAACAAGCGAATCATGGCGGTTGTTGTTAGCCTGTCCATATATGTAAGTTGCGACTCCAACATCCTGTCAGAGGCTGGGTGCTGACAATTCTCAAGACGTACCATGCGATGTGCTACGACCACTTGCTTCCGATTTTCTTTGAGGACGACAGGGCCGTGGTCGACTCCATCAGCTCCACTGTCTCATCGAGCTTGCTCTATTTCCCTGGTGGACTTGGCTTGTCGATACCCGCAGTCGGAATGATCAGTAAGTATCTCAAACATTCCTGCCCCACTGTCTGGATTGTCCCAAGCATCGAGTCTTGGTCCGCACAACTCCAAAAATACACTTCTCGTCTTCCCGGGGACCGCACTCTAACTTGAATTTCCAGTGGCTGTTAATGGGGCCATTGCTCTTTTCATCCAGGCCGTCATATTCCCTATCGTCGCCGACAAGATTGGGATTTTCAGACTCTTCATTATTGTCACGGTGCTGCACCCCATCGCCTATTTTTTGATGCCGTTTCTCGTCTGGGTCCCAGAATCCGCTCTGTACCCTGCGATCTACTTCAACCTGACCATTCGGAACATCTTTTCCATCCTCGTCTATCCGCTCCTGCTCATTCAGATCAAGGAAGCGGCGCCCAAATCCGTCCTCGGAAGGGTGAACGGGTTCGCAGCCAGTGCTGGTGCGGCGTGCAGGATGATTGCACCGCCCGTCGCCGGATACCTCTACACAGTCGGAAGCAGAATGGACTGCACTGCTTTGGCTTGGTGGGGCAGTGCGGCTGCGGCCCTTGTTGGGTCTGTCCAGTGCTTCGCTGTACAGAGGACCAAGGCCGAAGACCACATTTATTGCGAAGTGGAGGCTTTGGTTCGCACGCAGTCGAAGCAGGCAGCTGTATCGGTCGTGGACGTCTCTGATGATGACTATTGATCCACTGGCAGGCGTTGCTGAATATGCAACCAAGAAAGAGCAGTTGTGGTTGTGAGACGTCGAATATGAGCCACGGAGCAACGCCAGAGAGGAGGCACTGTGATAGACGACACGCGGTTTCTGTGGACCTGGTGATCAAAAGGCGAGGGCGTGCACGAAAAAGGCGGTCTCTTGGTTTAGTCAAAATGGCGGCGCCTGTGATCTGTGCTTGGTGTCATGGGAGTTGAGGCTGAGATTCTGCTTTTGGAGTTGGTGTTTATGGGGTCCTGGCGTTGGCGCTCGGTGTCTTGCATGGATTGGGAAAGAGGGATACCACAATACCTAGCATAGACAGACTTTGTATAAGATTAATTTAGCATTATCAAGAAACGATTGTGTGAAAGCACAGTAGGCACAACTCTCAAGACTGGCTATTATCGCCCGTGTGATTGGTGCCTAGACATGGACGGATTCAGACGTAGACGCAATAGGGTTTGAACGAGAACAGGCTTCTGAGAGATGCCAATATGACTAGCTGGCATGATCCATCCAAAATCCGAAGGTGACCACTCGGGGAGACTTGAAGTCGGTCAGAATCACATCCAGTGACGAAGTTTTCCACTTCCGGGAGGGGGTTGTAGAGGGTGGAGCCAACAACGACGTGTCAAAGGTATTCAGGAAAATGCATCTTTTCATAACAGACAAATCGCAAAGGAGTGGTTAAGAGACCTGCGCCCCGGGATTTGAGCATCACATGCACTATCAAAGGTGAAATCGGGTCCTGAGGCCCCAATATGACAGAACTGTCTGGCAGTTCTCGCCATCCCGCCCTGCTTTTTGGGCCAAGTGATGGAAACCCCACAGCGGCCCTGAACCCTGTCTGACCCGGGTTGGGAGTTTTGCTCTAGGTTGGTGGAAGGGGGGCGGTGGGGGGGGGGGGTATCGATTGGAGCACTCACTGAGTGAGAACAAACGGCAAAATTCAGCACCTCACAGTATGACATCACCTTTTTACCATGAACGAGAACGTGCAGATCTTCGAGGTATTTCATGAGGCTCAATAGAAGGATCACGCGCTTGCATCCTCATTATATGCTGTGATTATTTTGGGTTGTCCAAACCTTCGGAAATATTCGGCCGCCCCGCCTCAAGAATTTCAACAGGCACTGCCATTTGGGGAAACTTCACTCGAGGGGCCGACTTTCCATATCAACTGTATAACTTCCAAATCACTTAGCAAGGCCAAGAAAGAAAAGCCCATATAAGTGCAACCAGTCTTCCTTCCACGTCGGCCGCAGGGCGAGCGACTCGTCCAGGATGGTGCAACTCACAGAGATCACGGAGAAGACCGAGTCTTCGCTGAAAATCTCAGACGACCAAGATGCGCCACCACAACAATCACAAGCAACGACAAAATCCACAGGCACAGAATCCAAAAATGGAACCTCTTCAGCGCCAGCAGCAGGGCCTGCACCACCACCAGCAGCCCCAGCGGGCCCGTCGCCGCCAAAAGTAGCGGCGCCAGAGCTCCCGCCCCAGCTCGCCCGCAGCGCCGGCAAGACGGCCGAGGAGATCATGGAGGACCTGAACAAGTCGCCGCTCTTCATGACGGAGCTGGAGGAGAACGACGACGTGGCGGCGCTGGAGGCCCTGGCCTACGAGGGCACGCCGCTGGAGAACGCCACGGACTTCAAGGAGCGCGGCAACGAGTGCTTCAAGCAGCGGCGGTGGCGCGACGCGATCGAGTTCTACGGGAGGGGCGTCACGGTCGTGACCAACGAGGAGAAGCGCCGCGAGAAAGGGGAGCCGCCGCGCGAGGGCGACCCGAGCGGGGACGACGAGGCCGAGGCCGCCGCCCAGCGCGCCGTGCTCGAGGCGCTGCTCGTCAACCGCGCGGCGGTCCAGCTGGAGCTGCACAACTACCGCTCGTGCTGGCTGGACTGCGGCGCGGCGCTGCGGCTGAACCCGCGCAACGTCAAGGCGTGGTACCGGAGCGCGCGGGCGCTGCTGGCGGTGGGGCGGGTGCAGGAGGCCGACGACGCGTGCGCGGGCGGGCTGAGCGTCGACGGCGACAACGCCAGCCTGCGGGCCGTCGCGAGGGACATCATCGCGCGGGCCGAGGAGCTCGACAGGAAGGCCCAGGCCGCCGCCGAGGAGAAGCGCACGCTCCAGCGGCGGGCGGCGTTCCTGGCGGGCGCGCTCAAGGAGCGCAACATCACCGTCCGCGCGGGCAAGGCACCGCCCGACATGGGCGACGCGAAGCTGGAGCTCGTGCCGGACCCCGAGGACCTCAACAGCACGCTCAGCTTCCCCGCCGTGCTGCTGTACCCGGTCCACTACGAGAGCGACTTCATCAAGGCCTTCAACGAGAAGGAGGCCCTCGTGCAGCACTTTGGCTACGTCTTCCCGCTGCCGTGGGACAGGGAGGGCGAGTATGGCGCCAACACGGTCGAGTGCTTCATGGAGACGGCTGCGGGCGGCCTGGTCAAGGTCGGCAAGAAGGTGCCGCTGCTCAAGGTGCTGAGCCTGGACAGCGTCGAGGTGGTCGACGGCGTGGTCAAGATATATGTTGTCCCCCGTGGCAAGGCGGACAATTGGGTCAAATCCTTCAAGGAGGCAAAAGCAAAGGAGGGAGGGGCAAAGCAGTAGTTGTGGCAAACATATCCATTCCTCAAGGCATTCGAAAAAGCAGGATTGAGATCACAAATTGGTCCTCTACATCGGAGTCTTGACCACACAAGATCATGAACGAATGTGCCCGGCATTATGAGTCTATTGGTGCCGACTGCCTAACATATGCTACGAGCGCGGTGGTGTGGACCCCCTGAGAGCAAGCACGCGCACATCTGCCAACACTTTCCAAATTGATGTCTCAGGCCTAGCTTCTTGGAAATCCCTAGAAAAAGGTATCAACTCATATCGTACGTGAACCGTAGCCCGGTGGGGAGAAACACAGTAAAATGAAAACCCCAGCTCGGAACGCCATTCCCTTAGTGACCGACTGAAATGCTTGCAAGGAGAGAGAGAGATGGAGATCAAACGAGAGAGGAAACCAGACAAAACAATCGAGGAAAACACTGAATTAGTCTTACATGGAGGTTGCCCTTCGTCTCTTGCTTCTATGCCCATCCGGAGTTGCCGACACTGGCGACATGGACATGGACTCTTGCCCACAGCCCCGCGGCGCGCGGTCGCCCACCGCGGCCCTGTTGTCGCCCTCTCTCTCGTCGTGACACCGGACCTCCCTGTGGTCTCTCACGCTGAGGTTCATCAGCAGCAGCGCTGCGTTCTTCTCGGCGCCGGTGGTCGCCACGGGGTTGGACAGCGACGACGGCTGGTCCTCCTCCCGGTTGCGGTTCCGGTCCCGGCTTCCCGACACCTGAGACGTCGCCATGGTGGTGATGGTCGAAGCGCTGCTCTGGCTCTGGCCGTCGTAGTCGAAATTTGAGCCTGCCTCGGCCTCGGGCGCCGGCCGCTTCGACGCGGTCCATGCCGCTGAGGTACGGGGGGCGGGAGGGAGCCTCTGCGAGGTCTGGTAATGGTCAAGCCTGCTCGTGTGGTTGAACCGGGGTATCGCGCTGAGTAATGGGTTCGGTCCGCCCGGGTAAAGGAAGTCCTCGGAGAAGTTGTGGGGGAGGCTGTTTGGCGACGTTGAGGACGGGTGAGGATGTCCCGGGTGATTCGCGACCGTCCAGCCGCTAGACCGTGGCGGTGACATTGGTGAGTACGGGATGCTGCGGTGGTTATGAGGCACGTGAGGCAAGGAGGGAGTCTCTGGTCCAATGTGAACCTCTGGGTCCGACTCCGCGGCATGCGGACTGTCTAGGCCCCTCTTGAAGCACACGCGCCCACCAAAGTCGACGCGGTCCCTCTCGTAGTCGTATGGCGATCCGTGCCGGTGCAGCCCGCGGCGTGCAAGACGCGGGCTGGGGATACTGGTTGGGCTTGGGAGCGCCGGGCCGTGGCTGTAGTGGTGCATCTGCTGGGGGTGGAGCGGGAGGTGGCCGTTGATGTTGACTGCGTTGGCGTTGGCAAACACGCGGCGATACAGCTCGGCCTCACGCCCAGACTCAGCCACGATCGCGGGCTCAATGGCCATCCGGCCGTGCTCTGGGGCGTCAGGGGATATGCATTGGGAAGGGAAGTCAGGGCCGAATATGGGGATCAGTGCGCCGGCAATGGGCGCGCAGAATGTCGCGCAGACGGCTTTGGCACACGCATGGGGCATCCAGTAGCCTGTAGGGAGCGAGTCAGCGGCTGTTTGCGGATGTAGGATACTATTATAGAGATCAGGTACAGGATGCTTACCCTGAGCCATAATGGAACCTCCAGTAATACTGTGGGTGATGTCGCGGAGGCCAGGATTCAGGTTCAGCATCTTGGCCGGCATGGTCTGCTCTTGGTCAGTATTGAGGTCGTGTAAAGACACGCAGAGAACAGGGGGTTACCTTTGAGTATTTGCAACACTTGAAAAAGGGGGTCATGCGGACCAAACCGACATTGTAGTCCCACATGACGGTGTATTCAGTATCATCACCAGGAACTTTGAACATGTACTGGAAGACTGCATAGCGACGGTAAGCCTCGAGTCCTGGAGGGGCGAGGACGCTTGTGATTGGTGACTGGGGATATCTAACCTTCAAAGCTCTCGCGGCCCGTCTTCTCGTAGAAGTCCTTCTTGCCGCTGTTGTAAGGGATGTGTCGACAGTAGTCCTGGATCTTGCCATAGGGGTAAACCTGGTATCTCTTGATCTCTCGTAGCGATCCCTCGTCTAGGTTCTCGAAGGGCGGATAGTTGACGAGGCCCTTGGCCTTGGACTTGACGAAACCTCCAGACTCCTTGGCCATCTTGGTCGGTTTTGTTGAAGAGGCGAGGTGTCGTTCGAAGAAAAGACTTGAGCAGTCGTCGGAGTAGGATGTTGCAGGCGACGACATGCCTGGACTTGGTCGATACCGGGGAGTTGGCGGAGGAGGCCCAGGGGGCGCCGGGTTAAGAAGGGAAGCGAGGGACAACATAGCGGTGAGGCCTGGTCGGAATGTCTTGAATGTGCAGGAGAAGATGCAGGTGTAAGAGTGGAGGATGGGATCTGATGCTAGAGGGATAGATCCCCAGGCCCAAGGGGGGCGGGTAGTGGTGATATGGACTCAGACTGCAAGACAGCGCTTGCAGCTCGGTCAGATTGGGGAATCAAGTTGAGGCCAGGTCAGGCAGGAAACGGGAAACCAAGTCCTTTTTCAATGAGCAAGCAGGCAAAACAACCACACGATCGTCACCGGCCACTCGCTCCCAAGGACCAAGGGACGGAGGGGATGGGAGTGCGCGGGCGCGGGCGCGTGGACAAGGAACCGAGATATTTTCTTTCTTCCTTACTTGAGACTGGCCATGCAACCACCTGCAAGTCCGGTGGCTTCTGCCCCGTGGGCGACGCAGTCGGCGGTGTTCTCGGTGCTGCTCCTTTGTCCGGGATGTCTTGGAATCGAGCCTCTGAGCGGAGAGATGGTCGTTTGGGCGGAGTCCACCGCTCTTCTTGGGGGTCGAGGTGTAAGCCACAAAGTGAGTACTGATCGGGGTGAGCGATAGAGGCCGGACCAGCTGATCAGGCGAGCGTGGATGGTGTTGGTGTTGGGTTTCTGCTGGGCTTGCGCTTGGGCTGAGTACTGAGCGAGAGCTTGTCGGGCCCGGCTGCTGTCCACGTTACCTTTGCTGAGGCATCGCTTCGGCATCAGGAGGCCAGGCCGATCGGAAAGGTCAAACGATTCCGTGACAGTCCTAGAGCTGCTTTTCCCGATCTATCGATTTTGTTTCCTCAGTGACGATGGCACTGGGGCTACTCGTCTGCGTCTCTGTTCATCGGCAACGAGTCCACCCCAGCGACAGCCAGGGCCGACGGTTACTTTGGGCAGCTAATTAGTACCTCCAGGGCCGTAAACAGGACGGGAAACAAGGAGGATAGTGGTGATGGCTGCACCAGGATCGAGGTGAGGTAGAGTTTCAGTAGATTTCACCAGGCTGGAGCGCTGACCCGAAAGGGTGAACACAGGCGACTGCATGACGCAGCGGATATGTGGCTAAGGAAAAACAAATCAGTTTGACAGCAAATACTGTAGCATACACAGCCAAACATCCCATTGGCTTGTTTGAAAATGTACAGAAGAAGCTTTGACAGAGCAGCCTGACGGATGGCTGCAGGAGGTGCCGTCTAGCCACCAGGCTAAGCGGCTTCCTGAGAAGGGTGCAACAAAGAAAAGTCTCCCCCTAGACCCAGATATCCTAGACACAACTCCTGCTTGACTCGACACACGTGGCCGCTCTGCCCTCAGCGTGAAGGATAGGGACGGGGTAAGGGGGACATCATGCCCCATCATTGCCGGCACCCTGCCCATGTCCCCGGACAGGGAACGAGGCTGCTTCCCAGCCTTCTGCGCATGCTTCTCTGCAGATAGTGAAAACATCTCTGCATATTCCGGCTCCACCGGGCTTTCAGCCTTCCGCTCTGACCGCCAGAAGACCTGACGACTGCTCCATTCACCTCCGTTTTGCTGTGAGGAGGTTCTGTGCGTATCCGCGGCGACCACCAGCAACAAGCGTCGAAAGTGGAGTAGGTTGCTGGTTGTCGCTCGTGGAAGTGATTCCACCGCCTTTCCAGAAGCTTGGAGGGGTTGGGATTCGTCCATGGTGGACGGCTGACCATAAGGGGGATTGCAGGTTACGGGCTACGCGAACGTGTCGAGCAATGTTTCTCCCACGAGCTTGACCTGTACAAGCATGCCGAAATGGTCTGAAAGCAACACAGAGCCTGTGCCCGTGCGGGGCCACCAGGAAGCCTCTGATTGATGCCCATACTTTTACTCTGGTCATCCATGAGCAGCCAGGCCTGATGCTGTCTCGGTGTACGTACCTGTGTGGCCATCCGCAGCTGGGCGAGCTTCGGCAAACCATTGACCATCATCCCAGCAAGCCGGTGATCGAGGCATGGTGACTTATCTCATGGAGTCAGGCTTTCCTCGGCCAGCACTTTCACCACGGACTTGCCCACAGTGCCATCAACCATTGTGAGAAACTGGTGGGGTACGACTAGGGAGCAGCGCGCCTATGTGACCAATGTGTAGCCAGTGGTTGCCTCGATTGACGGAGACCCTGGCTACTCTGGCCAGATAGGATAGCCAAGATGCAGTCGTGACGGGAAAGCTTTGGTACGCTGTCCGCATTGAGTCTCAGCATTGGACGACGGTGCCTCGAGTCAAAGTGCCCCTGGTGGACAATCATGGTGGCGCACCGTTCCAGCCGTCATAATTTCTGCAGCTTCCCGTATTTCAATGGAGCATGTTGCCTGAAACGTAAAAGACGGCATGACCAGTGCTTGCTACCAAACGGGAGCAGTGAAATGACAGGCCTCTGGATCTGGTGCCTTCCGAAGCACAGACTGCGCCGTAAATGTGACATGTTCAAGGGAGGGAGAGACAAGGCATGCTCGATTGAGTAGATGCCGTGGGGACGAGCTTGTCTTGTGGACTTCGTAGGGGCCCGGGGTCCGCACGGCGCCGCAGTCTGCTGTATGCGAGATGTGAGCCTGCTTTACCGGTGCGAGAGACTATTGAAGCGGAAATAAAGAATGTGCTGGGCCGACCTGTACCTATTGAGCCAGCAAATCTCAGCACGTCCATGCACCACTGTTGCACGCCAGCCTCGACAAGGACATCTGCCGCCCAGCCCAGCCGTCCTCCAATGACTGGACTGTGAGGTGCCATCCGAGTTGCGAGGTATCATCCTTAATGCCCGAATCCGACTGCCTCTGAGGTCACAGATTAGCCAGGGCAAGGACCCCCGAGTTCGTCGTGGACATAAGCTTAAATTTCGCCAGCTCTGCCATGTTACTTCTAGAAGTGTAGCGCCGAGGATGAGGAAGTCAAGCATAGACACACCCGGCTGGTTTCAGATGATTGTGCTCCTCGCAGCAGTAACACGGCAGCAGCTTGACAGGCAGGGGACAAGGGAGCTCTGGCAACGCGGATGAGTGTTGTGTGACGGGTGTGGATAACCAAACGGCTGTACGCTTCGATCGGGAAATTTCCTCTCCTCTCATGCTCGGGTGGGCGTCGCACGGCAGTTATGATATGCAGCAGCAAATCATCCACTGCCCATGCACCCGTGGAACATGCTCCCCATCCGGAAAGGCCATGGTCGAGGGGGAGACGCGACGAGCTGAGAAGTGACACCCAGGCATTGCCCTGTAAAGCAGACGATGGTCCAGCTGGGCTGGCCTCGGTGGGCGTTCGGGATCCAAGCGATCCGACCCAATATGTCGAATCTTCGGCAGGGCCAGGTCCGCCTTGGACCGGGCCAAACTGGCAGAGCGACTACCTATCGATTTGAGGCTGGTGGCGATGAGGTGATAGATCAGGTGGGCAGAGCAGCCGTCGGTACAGGCGCCCGATGTGTGGTCACATTTGCCTTTGACCAGCCCCCTTTCTCGAGGATGGTCGTGGTCGTTCCTGGCTGTGCGGGCTGGTCCCATAGAGTGGTTACCATAGAGTGGTTACCTAGGCATTATAGCCCAAGCTCAATATCGTCATGGCCCGACGACCGGCTCCGCCCCCCGTCCCTCACCGAGCTGAACCATCGTTGCCTGGATCGAAGGAAGCAGCCATAGCGACCACTCGACAAGAGCAGTGCCACCGTAACTGAGAAGGCAGAGTCGCGCAATTGAGAGTTGTCGGGGCGTCACAGCAGGCGTCCTTGCGCGAGTTGAGAGGGAGGGACAGCCAAAGGAGGCCAAACACAACTCGAGCTGTATCACTGGAGAGTTACCACCCTCGCATTGCAGATCAGAAATGGTCACTGGAGACGAGTGACGCGCGAGATGAAAGGGATCTGAGCAGCACGAACAGTAAGTGGTCTACAAATGCGTACAGGATTGCATTGGCACGCACGAGGAGTACGGTTGACTGAAATGCAGGCCGCCAGCAAGCGAGAGAGGAAGCCTCCATGTTCGCTGCAGTATTCAGCTCTTTCGCCCGTGCTTATCACATGTCGTCTGTTGTCGATGTGAAAAAGCTGGCGGGCTGGCTGGCAGCACGCGCACGGTACACTACACAGATCATTAGCAAGGTATCTATCTACCTGGGGCTGTTGCGGTGCCGGCCCGCCTTGTAGATGGCGTTTGCGGCTCGCGTCGCTGACAAGTACCTGAGCTGGGTACCTAGGTACTTGGGTACATCGAAGCCCACCCCAGCCTGCCTCGGAACCCCCTGCAAGACGCGCCTCCGTGATGGGGGTCTGGGTGCCCTATCGTCCAATCGTTCGGTGTGCCGACGATAAGACCGCGTTTTTAGCGCAGTCTCGGACCCGGCCAAAACAAACATCAACCACTGGGCCCGGGCAACCAGTAGAGCGGCTGTGATTGAATGCGATTGACGAGCGCTAACCAGCAACGACAACGACGTCCATCATCAACAACGCCGACAACAAAGCACATCCCACCGAGGCTGCTGGTGTTGCTTATTCGACTACCACACCACACCGTCATCGCACAATCCTTCATCACTGGGCTGCAGGACGAGCCTTCCCCCCCCTGCGGCTTGATATACCCCACAAGTAATCTTCGCCCGTTTATGCATTCGCGCAACTCTTTCTTCCTCGCCTGTTCAGCTCTGCGCAACAGCCCTCCCGCCAACCTGCGCAAGCCTTTGCGACTACGCGCCTGGGCTTCGAGGCCCTCCCACAATCTCTCAGAATGGATTCCGACGCCGAGTCGGTCTTTGATGACTTCCAACAAGATGATTCCGACGCGTTCTCGCCCGAGCCTGTAAGTAGCCGTGCCCCTCGTAACAGTCCCGTGCCTCCCTGACCCTCACTCGAAGTCTGCCTCTGTCAGTGTCGCAGGCACAGGCTTTCTCCCACTCACCTGCTTACGAGTCGCAGAAGCCCAAGGCCAAGGCCGTGAAGAAGGCGACAGCAGCAAAGCCGGCCACCAAGGCCGCGCCAAAGAAGATGACCCAGACAACGCTCAAGCCAAAGGCTGCGCCGAAGAAACGCGCAAAGCCAGAGAGCGACAGTGGTGATGACGGTGCATTTGGTGGCGACATGTCCAACACGCCTCCCAAGAAGCAAAAGACAGCGGCCGGCGCAAAGAAGTCCAGCGGCAAACCTCTGGGTGAAATCGAGAATGATAGTTTCACGCAACTCGATGGACCCTCGGGGTCTCGACCCACCAAGACCGCCACCGAGACCTACCAGAAGCTGACCCAGCTCGAGCACATTATCAAGCGGCCTGATACCTACATCGGATCCGTCGAGCGCACCGAGAGTTTGATGTGGACCTACAACAAGGAGAGGTGCTTGATGGAGCACAAGAAGGTCTCCTTCGTGCCTGGTTTCTACAAGATTTTCGACGAGATTCTTGTCAACGCCGCCGACAACAAGCAGCGAGACAAGAGCATGAGCTCCATCAAGGTCAGCATTGACCGCGAGAATGGTGAGATCTCCGTCGAGAACGATGGCAAGGGTATCCCGGTGGTCATGCACGAGAAGGAGGGTGTCTACATCCCCGAGATGGTCTTTGGCCACCTACTTGCGGGATCCAACTTCGACGATACTGAGAAGAAGACCGTCGGTGGTCGCAATGGATACGGTGCCAAGCTTTGCAACGTCTTCAGCACAGAGTTCACCCTCGAGTGTCAGGACTCAACGAACGGCAAGAGATACAAGACGACCTGGAGGGACAACATGAGCAAGATGGACAAGGCCAAAATCACCTCCAACAAGTCCAAAGACTTCGTCAAGGTCACCTTTAAGCCCGACTTCAAGAAGTTTGGTATGCCAGACGGCATTGACGAGCACACCGAGTCCCTCTTGTACCGGCGTGTCTACGATTTGGCTGGTACCGTTGAAGGAGTCAAGGTCCACCTCAACGGAGAACATCTCAAGCTCGGATGGAAGAAGTACTGCGAGATGTATGCCAAGGCTATCGCGACAGAACGTCAGGACTTTGACGCGGACGGGAACGGACCCGCCCCTGCCACCGTCATTTTCGAAGACACCAAGGCTCATCAACGGTGGCAAATTGGCTTCACCGTCTCAGATGGCTCTTTCCAGCAGGTTTCTTTCGTCAATTCGATCGCAACAACCACTGGTGGCACGCACGTCAACTATATAGCTGATCAAATCTGCAACGCCCTCCTGAAAGACCTCACCAAGAAGATGAAGGGTCACTCACTCAAGGCAAACCATGTCCGAAACCACATCTTCATCTTCGTCAACTGTTTGGTTGACAACCCCGCCTTCACATCGCAAACCAAAGAGCAGATGACTACCAAGCAGAGTGCCTTCGGCAGCAAATGCCAACTCACTGATGGCTTTATCAAGAAGATCAGGGCAACAGAGGCGATTGAGAACATTCTTCACTTTGCCGAGAAGAAGGCTGACAAGATGATGGCCAAATCTGATGGAAACAAGCGGTCCCGTATCAGCAACGAGAAACTTGTCGATGCGAACATGGCGGGCACCAGGAACGGCCACGAGTGCACTCTGATCCTGACTGAGGGTGACTCGGCCCGAGCTTTGGCCGTGGCGGGCCGCGCCATTCTCGATCCTGACCGCATTGGTGTCTTCCCTTTGAGGGGAAAGATGCTGAACGTTCGTGATGCTTCGGTAGATCAGATCTTGAAGAACGCAGAGATCAACAACATCAAACAGTTCCTTGGGCTGAAGCACAAGACGACGTATACCGACACCAAGAACCTTCGTTATGGCCATCTGATGATCATGGCCGATCAGGATCACGACGGTAGTCACATCAAGGGCTTGCTCATCAACTTCCTCGAATGCCAATTCCCCTCACTGCTCAAGATCCCGGACTTCTTCCGGGAGTTCATCACCCCAGTGGTCAAGGTCTGGCAAGGCCCAAACCCGAAGAAGCCTCTCCATCTGAAGTCGTTCTTCACCATGCCCGAGTACGAGGGGTGGAAAGAGAGCCACCACCAAGAAATCAAGAGGTGGCACTACAAGTACTTCAAGGGTCTGGGAACCAGTTCCAACGAAGACGCCCAGGTTTATTTCACCAACCTGGATGATCACTTGAAGGAGTTCCAGACCATGAAGACAGACGAGGCTGAGCTGTTTGAGCTGGCTTTCTCCAAGAAAAAGGCTGATGCGAGAAAGCAGTGGCTTGGTAGCTTTATCCCGGGAACCTTCTTGGATCATTCGACCAAATCCATCACGTACACCGATTTCGTCAACAGGGAGCTCATCCTGTTCAGCATGGCTGATAACCTGCGGTCCATTCCGTCCGTTGTGGACGGATTAAAGCCAGGCCAGCGCAAGGTCGTCTACGCCTGCTTCAAGCGCAACTTGACGAAGGACAAGAAGGTTGTTGAATTGGCTGGATACGTCTCCGAACAAACTGCCTACCATCATGGTGAAATCTCCTTGCAGCAGACAATCATTGGGTTAGCCCAGACCTTTGTTGGATCGAACAACATCAACATTCTGGAGCCCAGTGGTAACTTCGGTTCTCGTCTTGCCGGCGGTAGCGATTCGGCTAGCGCTCGTTACATTTTCACGCGCCTGTCCCCTTTCGCCAGGCGTGTGTTCTCTCCACTAGACGAGCCGAACCTTGACGTGCAGTACGACGATGGCAAGCAAATCGAACCGAAGGTGTACGCCCCAGTCATTCCGATGGTTCTCTGCAACGGCGCTGACGGTATCGGGACGGGCTGGAGCACTTCTATCCCCAATTACAACCCGAAAGACATCGTGAGGAACCTCAAGAGACGTATGGGCCGTGACGGCGAGTCAACTGAGGAGCTACCCTTCGAGACCATGACGCCGTGGTTCCGCGGCTGGAAGGGAGTAGTTGAGGAAGAAGAACCGGGCTCGAAGAGGTATAGGTTCAACGGCATTGCCAACATCGACGACAGCCAGGCCAAGTCCGTTGTCACCATCACCGAGCTCCCCATACGCATGTGGACCGATGACTTCAAGGCCAAGCTTGAGCAGATCATCAAGGGAGAAAAGGCTCCTTCCTGGATCAAGGACTACAAGGAGTACAATGACCACGCAAACGTGCATTTCGAGATTGAAATGGACGAGACGCAGATCGAGAAGACTCGGAAGGAGGGTGTACTTGAACGATTCAAGCTGAACAAGAGTATTGGAACCACCAACCTCGTTGCTTTTGACGTTCGGGGACAGATCCGGAAGTATGACAAGGTTGAGGACATCCTGGAGGAGTTCTACCTGTACCGCCTTGAAATGTACTCAAAGCGAAGGGTTCGTCGCACTGCAGCACCCCCTACCCTCCCATCGCACACAATGAAAAGCTGACGTGACGATTTCTAGCAACACTGGCTCAAGGTTTTCCACGCGGACTATCGCAAGCTGAAGAACATGGCCCGCTTCGTCGAGGAGATCATCGAGGGCAAGTTGGTCGTCTCCAGGAAGAAGAAGGCCGTCTTGATAGAAGAACTTCGTGACCGCAAGTACGAGGCCTTTCCCCGTGGTGAGAGCGTGAAGAAAGCACGAAACACGGACGAGGAGATGGACCAAGATGACGATGAGGATAACGAGGACCTCACTTCCAATGAACCCGGCGCAGGAGACTACGACTATCTTCTTTCTGTACGTGAAACCCTACTCTCTACCGGGAGACCAGTGTACTGATGTTGTATAGATGCCCATCTACTCCTTGACCCTTGAGCGCCTGGAGCGGCTGAAGAAGCAAATCGCCACGAAGAAGAAGGAGCACGACGACTTGGAGAAGCTCGATGAGAAGGACCTCTGGTCCACGGATCTCGATGAGTTCCTCGAGGAGTGGGAGCACCAGCAGGTCCTGGAAGCGGAGATCGCGAAGAAAATCCGGAACATGGGTCGCCGCCGCTCCAAGAAGATTGGGGCTGGAGGTGGACGCGGTGGTAAGCGAGCCAAACGTGACGATGACGACTTTGACCCTGGCAAGACCGCCAAGGCAGCAAAGACGATGAAGAAAGAAATGACTGTCGTGAAGAGGCCCGTCGAGCCGAAGAAGCAAGGCGCTGCCTTTGCACAGAAGTTCAGCGGGACAAAGCCGAAACCTCAGACGTATGGCAACGACGGAGCATCGTCTGACTTCTCTGATGACGACTTTGCGGCATTGAGCAAGAGCAAGCCGAAGGCTGCACCTGCAAAGAAGGCCCCCTCACCTGATGATGCTGTCATGGATGTCGATTCAGAGATTGAGGAAGTCTCTGCGCCGGCCATCAACCGCTCCAAGCGCGCAGCAGCAGCCAAGACCAAGTCGTACGCGAACGATGGTTCAGACTCGGACTTTTCTGATGAGGACTTCGCCACGCTGAACACGGGCAAGTCTGCACCCGTGAAGAAGCTATCTCCAATCGAACCTGTCGTCGAGGATGAAGAGCCCGAGGTCGAAGAGCTAGAGGACGAGGAGCCCGAGGTGGAACAGCCCGAGGTGGAAGAGCCCGAGATGGAAGAGCCCGAGGTGGAAGAGCCTGAGGTGGAAGAGATCAGTGCACCAGCAAAGAGCCGCTCCAAGCGTGCTGCCGTGTCAAAACCTTCTCCTGTCGAATCTGCCGTCGAGGACGACGACTCGGAGGTTGAGGAGGTTGCCGCGCCCTCGAACAATCGCTCCAAGCGCGCTGCTGCATCAAAGGCTAAGGCCTGGGTCTTCAGCGATGATGACGACGAGTCCGAGGGTGACAACGGTGATGACATGCTCGGAGACGTCGGTGCCATGGTTCGCGGGATCGGAGAGCCCGCTGCGGCATCCAACAATGGCAGGCTTAGCCTGTTTGCCATGTCACGGTCTGAGCACGGAAATGCTGCGATCCCCAAGCTGAAGACAAAACAGTCGCGCAACTTCGACTTTGACGAGCCTGATGACACGAACTACGAGCTTCTCGCCAGGTCGTCGCCTCACAAGCCGACGAGGTCATCTGACGTCGATGACATGTCGGAAAATGAGGCCCTCCCCACCACAACCACAGCCAAGGCCTCCTCAGCAAAGGCGAAACCCGCCAAGGCTCCTCTGAATGTCGTGTCCGCCCCGGCGAAGAAGGGCCGTGGGCGCCCGGCTGGGGCCAAGAACAAGGGCAAGGAAGACAAGCCTGCGAAGCCTGTACAACTGTCTCCAGCCGCCAAGGCCTATGCGGCGAAGAACAAACCCTCCACTGCTGCAAGCAAGTCGAAGAAGAAGTCGTTCGACTTCAGTGACGACGACGAGGATGGGGATGGGGACGTCGCCATGAAAGACGATTCCCCGCCGCCGCCACCGCGTGCTCGTCCAGGCCGAGCGGCGGCTGCCAAGGCCAAGAAGACGTACGCCATCGTATCAGACGACGATGAGGACGAGCTGATGTCCGACGCTGGCGGAGGTGGAAGCGATGTTTACGACATGGATGGTTCAGACTGAGCGCCTCTTGGCGTCCTCCTTTCCCAAGGGGTGCAAGCATGAGCCTTCATTGTTTTCCTTCTCCTTGAGCATGTTAAGGGCGAGTTACGGGGTGGGGGTCGGGGCCTTGGACTTCAGGGACGAGGGTCATTGGCTATCATCCACGTTATTTTGCATGCCCGGGGTCTTGTGCTTTTGCTGCATGTTTTCCTTTTTTTCTCGGGTCTTGATAATATTTCTTTTGACGACCATACGCGTATCTGCCTTTTTGCAACCGCCACATCGAGGACACCACATGACGTTTCTGTCACCTTTTCCTTATCACGATCCTCATGACTGATTGTAATATACTACACCCTCGATAGAGACCTGAAAATGCGAGGACTCGGAAAAGAAAATGCGGGCATGGATGTTATACCGTGACTGAGCATGTCGTGATGCTGGACTTACCGTACACCTGATACGAGTATGATGTTAAGCACTGACTACATCGCGACGACGCCGAAGAAGGTGGCTCAAGCCGCGCAGGAGGGAGCGGTATTAGATTCACACAGCAAGCACTTAGGAAGAAGTTATGCATACTCGAAAGTGTTACGGAGAAGCGTATTCCAACAATGCCGCAGATAGAGATTTACACCGTACCGTACGAAGAGGAAACATGGCAGACTGATGCAATGTAAAGCAAAGCAAAGCAAAGCAAAGAAGGGCGGATCAAATCAAAGAACGCCAGAGGAGACGGTAAAACAAAAACAGACACCAAAGTGGATTAAGATAAACCTCGCGACTACCCCGTCCATTGGCCGTTACCAGAAAAAGGAAAATGGCTACCGGTCGTCCATCGTCAACCATGAAGCGTCAATCTCTGTTTCACATGACAAAAGAGTCAAAAGAACAACGCAATCGCTCTGCACGTCGTGATCTGACCCCCAAAAGACAGACTCTCTTCCTCTCCTATCAATATCTCCCAGCACTGCTCCCTGTCATCCAACCTCTGGTCATTCGTCTACTGACCTCGTTTTCCACGCCAACATTCTCTTCCACATCGTTTGCTCTCTTCCAGCGAGTTTGCTTCGGGCAAGTTCCACCACATTCGACTCCGTGGGTGGCGCGTTCCAGCCTGCCCGCAGCCATTTGGAGGCCTTCAGCGTGACTGACAGACCAGGGGAGTCCGCCTGAGCATACGAGGCTCGCTTAGGTAGCAATCAGGGGCTCTTGCTCAGCGTCCTCGTGCTTGATAACGGGCTCAGGGGCGGGAACAGCAGGCTCATCGACCTTGAAGTCCTCCTTAGGGGCCGCGGGGAAGTCGCTGTCCTTAACAGCGGGGGCGGCCGGGGCGGCCGGAGCGGCCGGAGCGGCCGGGGCCGAGGAGGCAGCCTGAGGAGAGGCAGTGCGGCCTCGGATCATCTCCTGGGCCTTGGAGGTGTAGTCGCCGACGTACTGCTTGGTGATCTCGGTGGCACGGGCGGTGTGAGTGCCTGCGACCTGGCGAAGCTGCTCGGTCTGGGTGTTGACGACTTGCTGGGCGTTCTTGAGGTGGTGGTCGATGAGCTCCTGGTTGGAGGTGTAGATCAGGGGGCCGGTGAACAGGACGGAGGTGCCGATAAGCGCAAGACCCCAGTACGGGACGACCTTAACGAGCCAGTACGAGATGAAGGCGCTGACGCAGACCTAGCAGGAGGCAAAAAAGTTAGTCAAGCCAGGAGACAGCTTGCGTGGCCGCCGCTTGGTTCGGGAGTATACATACAGCCAGTGAAGCCCAGATGTTCTCGGCAAAGACGATGCGCTGAGCCTCGATGACGAGGAAGTTGACCAGCTCATGAACATCGCCGATCAGGACGTCGAGGGTCTCGCGAGGAACGGTGTAGTAACGACGGGGCCGGAGCTGACTAGCTATGCCGGTGTTCATAACAGCCTTTCCGGCGGCCTCGGCGGCGATGGTGATGCCCAGGATCATCCACGTGAGCTTGAAACCCCATCGGATCACGTCCAGGTACCTAACCGAGAAGATGAAGGCGATGATGGAGACATAGGCGATCGCAGAAGCGCCTGTAGAGCTTTGTCAGTGGCTGTTTCTTGTGCTTGATGTTCCGCGCGCATCCGGCGAGCCAAGGAGGGTTCTGGTGGAGGATGTTACGTACGAGGGTTGTTCCACGAGAGGAGCTCGGAGAAGAAGGAATGGTAGTGCGTCAGAGGTTGGCCGGTTGCGGTGGGGTTGTTGGGTGTCTGGCGGGACGCGTAGAGGTTGGAGAGCTCGTCAGAAGTCTTCTGGTGTTGCTCCTTGACCTTTTCTGCAACGGGGCCTGTGGTACGTGACGTGTTAGCCATCCGAAAGGGCAACAGATAGATAAGCCACGGTTGGGCTTATGGATAGATAATAGCAGGAGAGCCGTGGGCCATGACAAGAGGAGAGGCCAGGCTGCTGCTGTGCAAGGCAGGCGGGGCTGGACATACCATTGCTGACCGAGTTGGTGACCGAGTTGAGGGTGTCGGCCATGGCGGATGTGGTGATGGCAGGTAACGGATGAGGTCTGTTCCTGTTCTTTCCTGACGGGAGCACGTGCTCTGAGGTGGATAGCTGGGCTGGTTCACACAACAGGTTGGGAGCAAAATGGAGCTCTCTGCCAGGCAATGTGGGTGGTGATGATGCAGGTTGATGGAGGTAGGAGTTTGAGGGATGCTGCTGTGGAAGGAGCAAGAGTGAGGACGTCGTCGCTGTTTTTGCAGAGGAGGTTTTGTTGTCGGGTTGGCAGGTTGACCGGGTCAAGGTCAGGTCAGGTCAAGCCAAGGTAAAGCAAGCAGCAGGAGCAGCACCAGCACCAGCAGTCAGACAGAGCATGAGCACATTGGATGGGGTTGAGCTGGCTGCAGTGGCAGGGCCCTCTGGGGCCTGGACCCAGACTTTCTCAGGCGGGCAACGGTACCTAGGTAATCTGTGCATCCTGGGGAGGACTACGGGGTGGGGCACAATGTGGCTTGCCCAGTTGTACTCCATGTTCTACTGTGAGCATGCCTGCTGCGAGGTACCTAGGCAGGTACCTAGATATCCGACATGACGACAGCCCATTCCACACCTGAGGAAGCTTAGTTCCCAGTCATCCGTCCTCCTATCCGCCCTGTGTCGAGGTCATTCTGAGGATACGTTCACATGTTCACGACCTAGATATGCTTTGCATGCCATGTATCTCCGTCCATGTCGAGTTGCTTGAGCCCATGACACGGACTCCGCTTCTAATTACTTGCACGCATGCAGGACAGCAGTTTGAAACTTTGACGGTGGGCAACAAAAAGGGGGGGTCCCTTATCAGTACCAGCCAGCTCTTCCACCAGCTTCTCTCTGCCTAGGCGCCACACCATTGTGTCATAGCGTACTTACCCTCAGCTAACCCCACAGCATTTTTTCATCCTCGGACGCCGTTGACGACACCTGCGCCGTCCACACGAGGACAGCAAGACAACAACAGCACGCTCCGGCCGAGGCCCAGGGAGCTAGGAGCTGGTAGCTGGAGCTGTGGACGTACCTGCAGGCAAGACTGCAGGGCAGATCTAGCCCGTCCATCCCGTCCTTTAGAAGCAGGTATCTATCTTCTAAGAGTTCGGCTCAACTATCAGCACTGCAGATCGGGAACTTTTGGACGCCGACGGACCCATGGGGCAACGGAATTTGGGGGGATTGGGGGGACGAGGAGGCTGGAGGAAAAGATACAGCCGCCCAAGCTGTCATCATCTTGCGTGACATCCGCCAGCTGTTGTGTCGTCATGCTGCCTCGCATGCATGTGATTTTCGGGACTAGAGTGGCTAGTGCCTCCCCTCCTCGCTCCCCGGCCGCCCAACGAACGCCCAGATCCAGCCTGCCTGAGACATAAACAAAACAGGGAAAATAATCTAAGAATTCGCTATGCTGTGGCTGCTTGGTTCTGCCCAACCACAATGAGCTCATCTGTCAGTCATACACAGTACTTTACAAAGACAGCTGCCGCAGTATCTGCTTCTCACTCTTGCCGCTGCTAATGCTAATGCTGTGCTCTGTATGATCTGTCGCCTCGCGGTCACGGAGCGTGCCACTGCCCCGACGGGCGCCGCCCTGCGGCAATCCCGCCGATACTCAGACCTCAGCAAGGAAGGATGATCCAGGCACATGGCTCTCCAATAGGACATTTGTCCTTTTCAATTGCCTTTGACTAGGTAGGGAAGAACTTACTTCAGCAAAGTCTGCCCATTAGAGATACACAGTATACCCTCGGCATCTTTGTATCTAAAAGCAGAGACAATTCCAGTGCAGCGGTTTCTTAAGCCAGTCCAACACAACACGTCTACTCCAAATTCTCTCAATATGACTGAGCTCGCCAACGATGTGTGTCATCCGGCAGGCCGCCCGGCGAACAGGGTAGGCCAGGTTTCATCATGACAAATGCTCCGGGGCCGATCTTACCGACAACTTGGGACAACGCATAGCGGAAACAAAACATAATGCTCACTATGAGATCTGTACTTGGATCAGCCAAAGTGAGCTATTGAATAGATAATCAAGTGTTCGACTATGTACTATAGACAGGGAGGCTGGATTGTGGAGACGACTTCGACTTATTCAAAAATCGTGGCATGTAAGTAGCCTCGCTCGCCAGCTTTTGCGATAGCGATACCTCCCGGGTTTGCACCCCCGCGCAGGCCTGTTCGTCGCGTTGGCGTAGAGATTATCCTCAACGAGACATGTGCAGAGCATATCGCTTCTGAGGAGGTGAATATCTCAGCGTAGCCGGGGCTCTTAAAGCCCGGGGGTCAAACCCATTTGAACAGCCGAAGAAAAGGCAGACCATACGTGTGTGTTGCCTCTAACCTCAAGCCTAATTGGTAATATTCAAGGGGAGCGTGGTGTCTTCACAACGCATAGTCTGCTTGACATTATGACAGAGCAGAGATAAGCGCAGGTGATCACATCCCTAGTAGAGACAGAGGCTCAGTCGCTATTACGGAAGCATCATGGCAAGAAAGAGCGCATTGTAAGATGAAACGGAGAAAAAGAAGATGGTAGGTAGTATTTGTCCTCCATCCATTCTAGAGTTAAGCCCAATGATAAAGTGTGTATAATAAAAACTCCGAAGTTGCTCCCGCCATGTCGGCGGATGATCAGCAACGAAATGCGTCGACCCCAATCTAGTCTCTCTTGTAAATGCCTCCCGCCTTTGTGCAATGCTTTTTTCAACCAAGAATTGAAAGCTCCTGCTCAGACCTCCCCCGACCTCCTCTCTCTCTCGTCAAGCTTGCCCCATCCACTCTGTGTTGGATGGTCAGGGTATTTGAATGAATGCTGAAAACCCGTCTCTGCCCGGCTCAAATAAAAATAGAAAATGCCACATCTCTCAGGTCACCGCAGCGATGCTGATGCCACTCCGGTGAATATACATGCTCCTTCCACTCTCAAGCATATGCAAGCTCTCTCGCTGGCAGAAGCCAAGACACGCCAGGGTATCCAAGCGAGTGATGATTCAAAAAAGACAAAGTATAGTAAAGCCAGGCGGTATGTCCATACCGTAGCGCCTGCTCATTTCCTTCCCCATCCCCAGAACCCACCACCGCCCGAGGCAGGTGCTGGCGCTGCCGCCGGCGCGGGTGAGACTGTAACCGGCGCGTTGCTTGCTGCGGGGGTCGGCTCGGCGGCTGGCGCGGAGAAACTCTTGAACATGCCCATGACGGACGCAGCCTGGGGTTGGGATGTCGCCGGCTGGTCCCCAGGTGGGAGTCCCACCTGCTTTCGCAGTTGCTCGAGCTTCTGCTTCGCCTCATCTGCCTCCTGTCTCGCGATGGCCTGTGCCGTCTTTGCCTCGACCAGCTGCAATAGCAATGCTTCGGTCTCGTCATTTGGGGTTGGCTTCTGCGGCGGCGGTGATGGCGCCGGGTTGGGTGCCGACGTTGGCGGCGGCGGCATGGGCTCCTTCGGATCAATCAACAGGAGCGACGAGGTGCGCTTGTTAACCGTGATCTGCGAAGGAGTCGATTTGCTGCGGTTGAGCTTAAATTCCCGGAGGCCAGGGGCATTGGACTTGGTGCTGGGGTTCCTGGATAACCAGCTGCTTCCACTGTCGTTGGTGGAATCGGAGGCGCGCACGCGCATACCATGCACCTGCTTCTCCAGACGCTGCTTGTCGTTATGCAAGTTGCGCACGTGGGCATGGCTTTCCCGAAGCTGCTCCTTGATGGTCTTGATCTCTTCCTCGAGGTCTAGGGCCCGCCTGTTTGCATCCTGAGTCCTGGTCATTTCGATGCGCAAATGTTCTTTGGCCCTCGTGACATCATCCCGCATCTGGGTCTTGGTCTGTGTGATAGATGACCGCCTCTTGCTGTCATCGCTGCCGAACCTGTCCTCGAGACGGTCCAGAAGCTCCGAAAGCCCCTCAGCCGTGCGTTTCTCGACACTGCTGTGCTCGGCGCCTGTGATGGTCTCTTCGCTGTCGCCGCTGTGTGCAGTTGTCAGGGTCTCGTTGCTCCCCTTTTTCCTGAGGCCGGTGAGCAGCGTGCGCACGGCCGCGCGGTCCTCTTCCCTCTCTTCCCTCTCCTTTTGCAATTGGTCGGCGAGCTGTGCATGCTGTCGCTGGAGATCGCTCAGGGCGACGAGGAGGTCCTCGATCTGGGTGTGGAGGTTCTTGCTGTCGGAATTGTTGTTCTGGGTGGCCAGCTTGCCGGGGTTGGCGCTGTCGTCGGCGGCCGAGTCCCTGGAGATGGTAGTGGCGTCGGTAAGCACGCTGGAAGCGGACGAGGTGGACGTTGACGAGCCGGCTTCCATCGAGTTCAGCGTGGAAGCCAGGCTCTGTTTGGATGCTGTTCGCCGCAGCATGCTCATTGGGCGGGATGCTGCTCCTGGGCTGAGGTTGGCGGATGCAGTGTTGGGTGATGCTTTGAGAGAGGTGGTCGAGTTGGCCCAGAGGCGGCCCAGGAAGCGGGATGCAGCGGTGGACACGGCCGATGCCCGTGCTGCATTGGCGCCAGTGTTGGCGGGTGGGGTTGTCAACTGGCTCTCCCTGTACCCCTGCTCTAGCGCCGCGAGTCGTTCTCTGGTCACAACGCTGGACAGACTGACAAAGTCATGCACAAACTCGTCAGCATTGTAGTGGTAGCAATCCCACAGGCCACGGGAGAGGAGGAGCTGCAGCACATCCTCCATTTCGGTACAGGCAAGGATGCGCCCCTGATTCTTGCGCATTAGCGACAGGGCCACCCGCATGATCGTCTCGATTGCGCCCTCGGCAAAAATGACATCGTAGATGCGAAACAGCATCGGCAGAGGGCATGTCACCGCGAAAAAGGACAGGAACCATTGTGAAACGTAGGCGGGATCGACCTGCAAATCTTCCAGGTGGCCTGACAGCGCGGGCAGATCCAGCTTGAGCAGCTCCCGGAACTGGTAAATCTTGACGTGCAGCCCATGCAGGTCTGGCGTGTAGGACGACCGCAGATCATAATTCTCCATCAACCTGAATCGGCGTCAGTGTCCAAATCATCTCATCTCGCCAAGCCAAACAGAACCAAAACAAAAAATCGGAAGATGGCGATAGGCACTCACTTGACCAGCACACAGAACGCCTGCTTATCCGTCATGTGCATCAAGAGGGGCCCGACCAGCAGGGCGAGCCCCTGACAGTACCCGATCTTCTGGTCATACAGGCTGTAGCACTTGAGCACCCGCCCCAGCATCCGCTGCCCGTCGCCGTCAGGGTCGCGGAACATATCCACCCCGGGGAAGCTGCGCCCGAGGTCCTTGCCGATCAGACCTTCGTACGGGCTCGACTCGCCCGTGAACCTCTCGAAAGCGTCCTCGAGCGTCGAGTCCCTCGCCCCGGACATGCTCTGCCAGACAACCCCGCGGAGCGGCGGCGGGATGCCCTTGCGGATCTTGTTGGCCAACAGCGTTGGCAGGCGGGCGGCCGTCTGCTGGTAGTCCTTGACCAATGCGGCGTAGAACTCGAGGTCTGTCATCGGCGGCGGCGGCAACATCGAGTACCGCAGAGGGGCCGGTTGCGGCCCCTGGACCATATCCCGTAGTTGTGCCATAGAAGGCGGTCGCGGCTTGCGGGCAGATTGCTGAACCCTCTCGAGCGGGCTCTTGGCCTTGATAGTTTTCGGGTTCGTAGCCAGTTCGTCATTTGCCTGCTCCAGCCGGGCGAGCAACATGGCGGTGGACTGTAGTTAAGAGCTTGTGGTCAGCAGGCAGACGCAGCCAGAAACAGAGGGGTGGCTCTTGGGGGGGCCCATTGGGAGGCCATTGAAAAGGCCCGAGACCGGGATGAAACGTACGTCTTCAGAATCGGTGTCCTTGACCACGGCGTCCTCTGTCTTCTGCAGTTGATCCCAGTTCACTTCCTCGTCGTCGTCGTCGGACTCTTCGGCGGCTTCGGGTCCGCTTATCGTCTTGGTGTCGTCCTCGTTGTCCTGGAGTGCGTCCAGCTCTTGTTGCAAGTTTGCTTTTGAACCATACGTGGTCGTGACCGGGCTCATAATCTCGTCGTCCAGTTTTGTCTCAGAAGACGCGCTCAGAGGGCTCGGGCTGATTGGGCTGGGGCTCAGTGTGGCGGAAAAGAGGCTTCTCCGGTTCTGAATCGTGCCATTGGTATCCACGTTGGTGTTGAGGGTCAGCTGCTTCGGCGGCTCGGACAGGCGGACGGTGACGAGGGAGTCGTGCTCGTCGCTCCGCTTCACAGGGGCCTCGGAGGGCTGGGAGCTGCTTCTCTGTCGAGGTGTCGAGGTCGAGCTCGACGACCCATGGTTGTCGAGGTCCATGGGGCCGGGATGTGACTGGAATGCGGGTGTAGCCTGAGTGACGTGCCCCCAGGGCCGCAGCAACGAAGGGAGGCGCGCAGGATGCCGGCGGGAAAACAGGCAGGCAGGCGGGCGGCCGGGTAGTCAGTCAGTCAGTGAGCTGGGCACCAGCTGGGCACCAGGGGTTCGATCGATTCGTGTCTGGAGCTTCGGAAGGGATCGATGCAGCTGTCAATGCATCTGAGGGGAGACAGTGAGGGTGTTGTCTGCGCGAGTGAGTGTGTTGTGTGTGCTGGCAGTGAGCCGCAGGGATGATCAATGGATAATATCTCCAGAAAGGCGCGTCCTCCCGTCAGGCTGTAATAAGGTCGGTGTGGGCTCCACGGGAGCCTTCGTTTTTCCAGCGTCGTGCAGGGTCTGGTTCAAGCGAGTCGAGGGGTGATGCCAGGGGCTCGCCCACAAAAGCTCCGCTCTGGCAAGGGCGCGGGAGGAGAAGAGTCGTGCAAGAATGGATCGACGTCAAGGGCGTGGTTGGAGACGCGCCACTCGGTGGTGTGCTCAGTATGTAGTCTACAGTACTCGGGGCCTTCTTCTTTGACAATTGTCTCGCTGGCCACTGCAGTCCGAGGTGCAAAGGAGTGTAGCAGCCGCTGCAGCAGCAGTCGTCCTTTGTTGTTGGTGCCGGGCAACAAAAAGGGAGTTGAAACACGGCGAGAGTCACGACCCGCCTAGTGCCAGAGAAAGAAGCAGGGGCAGGTACGATGTCAACAACCTGAGAAGAACCTCGGGGGACACTGAGAAAAAAAAAAGAAGGAAAAACACAGGTACAGTGAAAGGAAAGAATAATCCTCGGGCAACAGTCGTATAGAGAGTGGATACGACAGAGCCTCAATTCAAACGAAGGACGAAAAGATCTGGTGGTTTGAGTGGAAACAACACACAAAATGTCGACCGGCTACTGTGTTGTGGTGATGGCCGTGGTGGCCGTACGACACGGCCTAGGCGAGCGGTGTATAAGCAGTGCCAGATGCAGGCGTCAGAGTCAATGCGTGTGGCCCCCTTTTCCCCAAGCTTTGGTGCACCCAGACAGCCCAGACAGATGCATGCTACTCTAGAATAGAAACCAACGCCAATCGTGGGAACAGGACTGGCAAGCCGATCTGCAAACTAATGCACGACAGGGCTGCCAGGGACACACACAGGCTGGCTCTCTGCCAGTGGCCACAGACACTTCGACTTTGTACCACGGCAGCTCCTGTCAGCCTCCCGTTCCTTGGTCTCCCCATCCCCTCTCCCGCAGCTTCCACCCCTGAAACGGGCCGCCATTGGCGTTGGACACGCGAGTGCTTGCTTCAGGCCCAGGCCAGAAGCTTGCAGCCGCTTCGGCGTGGGAGCAGGAGCCGTCGTTTCTTTGGCTCTTGGTTCGTCCTGCTGCCGGCTAGGCCTCGGGTGGTGCTGCAGTGATGTCACCACCCCTTGCAGCATCACCTTTCATTTGCATACACAATTATTTCTCCCTCCAAATACAGTGTGGTGTCTGTGGCAAAGCTGGTCCCTCCGGAGGTTGTCCTCGGGAAATGATCCTCCTGTCAGGCCTCATACCACCCGTAAGAGATTGTCCCAGGGGCCAATTCTTCACGTACGAGAGATATGTCTTGCAGTATATCCCTAGAGATACCACAGCATCTGCTAGAAGTCTGCTGGATGCTCTCACATGCCCCCCCTCCCCTCCCCCCAACCAAAACCCACCACCTGTCGGAATCGGCGATCTTTTGTTACCATGGACACACAAGCAGGTAGACAACCCAGCCCGCCAGCCCGTTCAGCCCGCCCAGTCCGCCCGCGGAAACGGCTGGGCTCCGCTTAAACCAGGCGTCGGGCGCGTCCAGCCCATAACCAAACCAAAGCTGCCGGCGGGTCCAGACGATTCCCAGTGGGGCCCCAAACAAGAGAGATGGACCATGACGGTGCGCCTCTTAGGTATTTCCGAAGGGGCCTGTCATTCCCAATCTGCTGACCATTCTGGACGGGATGGACAGTGCGGTCGAACCCTCCGAGATCATCCCATCGTACCGCTCCAAAACTTATCTCGCTCGCTGGCAGATCTCGACGAGATGCGCATTGCAACCTTCCCAAGAATAGCTCCCCAGTGGGGGAAAAAGGGTCGTTGTCAAGTCAGTGGGTGTGGGCAAAGTCCCGCCCGAGGTGTTTGTCCCAGTGCGGAGGAGGATCCCTGTCCCTGCACTGCAGCATACCAATACCCCGACGATGATCATATTCGGGCAGCCCACCCGGCAGCCCACGGATGGGGCAGAGTCTGTATCAAGACAACTCTCAACGCACAATACTACAGTATGCACTTTCCTACAAGAGGCTGGCCCTAAATCGCCATCATCGCCACTTGAATTGTGTCCTGCGTGCTCGCGCCGAAACAGCCGAGGGCGCCCAAGGCCATTTCTCAAGGGACCTGTCACACAACCAGCCAGCCCGGCCGAGACGAGTCCGTCATCTACGTCCAAGCAATCGTCCAAACAACCAGCCGGCCAACCGGTGGCCAGCCGAGCCCTCCATCTTGTCCTCACCACCTCCCCGGCTTCACTTCTCACTTCAGAGTCGTGTTTCGACCCGAACTCTGCACCACAGACCAACCCAGCCCGTCCCGGTCCGTGCCCCGAACCCAATCTTCCACGAGACTGAACTTCCTGTACAACGAGGCCCCGAGGCCGTCGTGAAGGATATGATCCCAGACGGTCGGGCCCCTGTCGACACGCTCCACGTAGCTTGCTGTTCAATGCGGTCTTGAATGTGTTGTATGTTTCCATTAATTTCCAGCCGGATCATCGATCGTATCTACAGCCCAATCTCCCATTTTCCACACGTTGGATACTTCTAATTCCTGGTACACGACTCCATCCGGTGGGAATACACCCACGACTAGACAGTCAACCATTTTGGAACCAGCAACACATACCCGCCCAGCCCAGGGAGCAGCACCCATTTCCAACATCAATCAGCGCCGGGACGCCCAGGACGCCAGTACGCCTCACACGGGTATCTACTTTGCTCGAACGAATTTTGCCTATCCTCATTTTCACCCTGACACCTAAACTAATTGGAGTTTGTAGCCTGGTTTGTCGGCGGTGCAGCATTTGCCATCTGTGGTGTCCCGTGGTGCGCAGACGAGGCGGGCGATTGAGGTATTGGTATTGACCCCAGGCTCCCCATCCGCTGCGCATTCTGCATAGCCATGGCTGGATTCGTTGCCCCGGGCTTCGGCTGGGGCCTGGATACGGGCACGTTGTTTGGGTCAATGCCGGGGAACAGAGTCTGCAGCTTCTGGTACTGTTCCCTCATAAGCTTCTCCCTATCCTCACGATCCCCCGAACCGTCGACTTTCTCGGCATCCGGTGTTGATGGCATCGGCCTGAGCCTGAGCCTCATCGTCAGGGTGGGCGGCGTCAGGTAGGCTGGGGCCGGTTGTGATGATTGCTTGCGGTCCGCGAGCGAGGCCAGGTAGGCGAGGTTAGCTTGTAATCTCCTACATACCCTGTTGTGACGGTTAGCCGCTTCTTACCCAACAGTGACAGGGCTCCATGGGACAACATACTGGGCCCAGTCATGTGCGAACGCCTCCTCCTCTTCTTTCTTCTCCTTCTGTTGCTCGGGCCCCGTAGAACTCGTTGCTTCCCGCTTAACCTCTTCTATATTATGCCTTAAATTGATTGCTTCGAATAAGAGCTCCTGGTTGATCTCCAGGAGTAGCGAAATCCTCTCTTGCCCCTTGGCCTGCGAGCTGGGGCTCAATGGAGTCGCGTTCCCATTGACCGCTCCTTGCCCTGTCATGGGGAAGGTCGGGGTCTGGGGAGTCGTTACGCTGTTTGCTGACGGCGGTGCCTGCGTCGGTGTCTGGCTTTGAGCCGCAGCTTGGGGGTTCGAAGGTGTGCCAAACTGGCCTTGTTGCGCAGGTACCGTCGGATTCGGCGTCCCTTGTGAGCCGGGAAACTGACGTGGCGGTGTTGGTGTGCCCATACCCCCAGGGGCCTGCTGCGGCTGTTGTTGTTGCTGCTGCTGCTGCTGCTGCTGCTGCTGCATGCGTTGTATCAATTGCTGCTGGCTCTTCATGTGATAGCCGCCCATGGGGCCAGACATCATGTAGTTGGGATTGAACTGGCCTTGTGGGCCTGAGGTCGACGGGACGCCAGCCCCATATGGCGAGCTTGTGTAAGGCGTGTGGAAGTTCACTGGAGCCTCGTCAGTCATGGCTTGTCCTGTCGACTATTCGCCTTCGCGTGCGTGTGAGACAGGATGGCAACGTCCTTCTCAAGGCAAGGACGAGGTGAGTGGTTGGCCATGCCGGCAGTGGCAGCGGCGGCGGCTGGGAATACGCAGCTCATGGGGAAGGAACGGGACTGGAGGTAGGACAAAGAAGGAATAGGGGACCGCAGGGCAAGGTAGGGAGTTTGGGCCGGTCAGAGCGTGTGACGCGGGTGGTCGAGACGAGAGAAGACGGATAAACTCACTCTGACCGTTAGCGGGCATCTGTGGCATGGCGGTATTTTGCATCATTCCTGCAGGACCACCACCACCAGCACCCGGCATCATGGCGCCTGGGTTCTGAGCACCGGCATATCCACCAGGGACAGACGGCCCCATGGGGAATTGTTGGTTATACATCATCTGCTGCTGAGGCTGGTTCTGACCAGGACCAGGCTGCATCTGAGGGCTCTGACCTGGTGGGGCACCATTGAAAGCTTGTCCTGCAGCGTTGCCGTAGCCATAGGGAGCCGAGTACATGGCTCAAGGTCCAAAGGGAGACAGTAGCCGCCCGGGGACGAGCAAACAAAGGCGATCAGCCCGATTAGGAAGTGCGGCTCGCCTCAGGTACGTACGTACGTGTCCCTGCGGGCGATTGATATTGTTTGTGGGGGGTGGGGGGGTAACCTTGGTGTGTGGGTAGGGGTACGACCATCAGTCAGTGTCAGTCAATCAATCAATCAATCAATCAATCAGTCAGTCTTGACAGCAGATTTGATTGACAGCGGTGCCGGCCCGCGTGGGACAGACGATCTGACAGGCGCGACGGACCAATGTACCGAGGTGCACAGCGGCAAGCAGGGCCTTGTCTTGTTGCAGACCAGGCCAATCCTTAGCCACAGACACGTTCGAGTGACGAGCGAGACTATGTCCCTTTCACAAGCCAAGGTGGACCGGGCTTGGAGCAACGGCGGGAAACGGGGACAGACCAGCCAGAAGCGCGTGAAGAACGGTCAAGTACCTGTCCCAAGTCCGAGGGACGATGGAAGGCCGTGGCTCGCTCGTTCAGGACGGCTGGGGGTGGGTGTGTGTGTGAGTGTGTGTGTGGAGGCGGATCTCAAACAAGCGACAAGCAGACAAGCAGCCAGCCTCCTGGAACAAGAGTCTCGGGGGGTGTTCCCTTTCTCGCTTGCTTGCCTTGGGCCGGGTCTGGGTCTGGTTCTGGGTCCGGGTCTTGGGTGATAGGCGGCCAAATGGGATTGGATGGCACTTGGCACCAGAGGTGCGGTGACACCGGTGGTCTCTGGCTTGTTGACTGGTGACAGTGGCTAGACTGTGTAGACTGCAATGGCACGCACGCCAGCAACGCAGCCAGCTAGAGCCGAGGCGAGGATCAGACTGAGACGTGGCTCGGGGCAGCTGTAGTCTACCAACTATGCGTGTGCGAGTGCGTGTGAGCGCGTGTGTGAGTGTGTGAGTGTGTGAGCGAGCCAGAGAGATGGGCCGATGGGCCGGTGGGCTGATAGGCTGGAGAGGCTTGTGGGTAGGTACCCGGGGGAAGTAAATAGGGTCTCAAAAAGTACACGGCCTAGCCAAAAGGCAAAGACAACCTAGATGATAGTAGGGAAGAGTCGACGACGCGACGTAAAGAAGGTCTCAAGTTGGGGGCCCCGGTGGATCAATGCCACACTGAATGGCAATGAACCTAATCTAGTGGTGCCGCAGCAAGCAGCGACCAGCAGCAGCAGCAGCAGCAGCAGCAGCAGCCTGACCGGGCCAGGGGGTGGGCTCGTGGGGAATGGAAGGGGCCACGGGGGAGGTGCTGGGAGGCTGGAGTCGGGGCCAGCGCAGTCTGGAGCAGGCGGGCCGTCATGCGTCGAGGATCGAGATGATGCAAGATGGGAATAAGAGCCGGAGCAAATGCGGTGTGATGCTGGCGCTGGGCGGGTGCTGTGCGATCGCTTGTGTGCTGCGCTGGGGATGAGTCGTCGGTCGGTCGGTCGGTCGGTCGATTCGCTTTTCTGGCGGGCGGGAGTCATCAGACTTTTTTCCCTCTCGCCTTTCCCCTTACGCGGCCGGCGCAGCATCCGAGGGAAAAACAAGTCAGCCTGTGTCAGTTGGCTGCACCGTCAGACCGTCAAACCGTGCCCATGCTCGCCCTCGGGGAGCGGGTCATCCTGGGGCTATTCCCAACACGGGCTAGGGCAGCCAGGGATCGCCGCCGCAGGGGCCACACTACCACCCGACGGACATTGCGGTACGTACCGTGATATCTAACAGTACCGCATCCACACAAGCCACAGGACGGAGTACCCAACGGCGTGGGTATGGTTACTTGGGGGAAGGTACTTGTGCACTCTGCTTGGTCGGTCTACCGCCGATTGCCAGTTTACTGTCACTGTAGATCTATACCAAGGTACTGCGTGCGTGAGATACAAACTTCTAGGTTCAGAAGTCTACAGAGTGCTCTGGGCAAGCTTCTAGACGCCCCACCCGAGTGTTCTGGCGCGCAGCCGTATCAGGGCTGGCGCATTCTTCTCATGACGGCCAGTTCCTCCCAACGGTCCGGGCCCTCGGTGTTGGAACATCAGACTGTTTTAATGTTTCAAGCGCAATACATGGCAGGACTTAGTGGTGATCTCTCAGTCACATTTCTAGGTCTTATGGTGGGTGCTAAATATCTACCGCCTCCAACATCAACCGTAGTGGGTTCCGTAGGACGAGTTTCCTGCAACTACTCCGATGAATTCCCTCGCAATAATCTCATCTGTAAATAGAAGCAACCGTCAGCCGGAAATGATTCGGCCTCACGGGAGAGGAGCAACAAAGCTATGGGCAGTCAACTCACCTGTCCTTTCCGACGGGTGCAGCGTGTCGTACCACAGGAACGTGTCCAGCGGGTTGCTCGCGTCGACACAGTCCGAGCCTTGAGTGTTGCAGTTATGGTACCAACCAGTCACGTTCGCTGGTGCGTCCAGGTACGCTGACGGATTCTCATAGATGTCTGTGATCAGGGAGTTCACGTCGAAAATATCGAAGCTGGCATCCGGCCATCTCCCCTTGACCAACATCTCGAATGGTACGCCGTAGTCGAAAAGCCGATCCACTAACTGGGTGTACTCTAGCATTTTGTACTGATATTCCGTTTGGTTATATGCTGTCTTGTTCGGCCAGAATTGATCTATGTTCATTGGCGATCAGCAATTGCTAAACAATGGCACACAATGTGTATTTTGCAGCATGTCTGGAGCTGTGGTCTGCTCCTGAGTCTTTTCTCATGGATCTGAGGCAAGGGAATGTGACGGGTAATGAGCTGCCACCGAGCCTGACTTACTATCGCCAACGCCGCCAACGCTCTGCGCCGCGTACAGAGGAGAGAGCTGCAGAGGAGCGGTGTTCAAAAGAACGAATCGCCGCCCACCGGTTGCGTAGATGGTATCAAATACAGACCATATACAGTCGATATAAGAGGTGATATTTGTCTGGATCAGGTCAGTCTCCCGCCTCGTGCTTGTTTCCACTCTGCGACAAGAATTTGCTTACGCCAGGGGCTTGTGAGTCGGTCAAGAGAGCCCCATAGCCCAGATCATTGGTGCCGATCCACAGCGCGTACACGGTGTTGTCTGCCGTCCGGTTGGCATACAACGTCTCAAATTGGACGTCCGCGACGAAGCTGGGTAGCTCGTCTTCTAGTACCGCTGGGAAGGTCCTGTTGATGCCTGCGAGGTAGCGAGAGACAATCTCGTTCGAGCAGGTTGCCCCAGACACAGCGTAATCAAAGTAAGCTGCCCCGGTGGACTGCTCGACGAACTGACCCCAGGCAAGACCTCCAGATGCTGTCACGTTAGTCGACGGGTGAAGCGTCCCGGCTGGAGGAGGCTGTCCACCGCTGGAGAAGTAATACGAGAGTCTGCCATTGTCCTACAACGTCGGAGGTTAGCTATGGACGAGCAAGCCAGCAATGAACAGCACACCCGCTTCCCAGAGCTTGTGTCAGGGGCTTTAGCAGCACAAGCGATGAAACAAGCAGTAGTGATCTTGCCCAAGTCTCCTAGTCATCTGTTTTGAGGGACGTGAAGATGGCCTCGGGGAAATTGCTCACCGTGTAGCTGTCTCCAAAGGTGACAAAATTGTCGAAAGGCTTCGAGTCATACGAAGCACTCGCCGTCACTGCGAGTATGCCCACGGTGAATAGAAGGGAATGCATCTTGGCTCGCCCCTTAGCGTATCACTGTTCAAGCTTTTGCCCAGAGATGGTAGGATAGCTACCTAGACTACAATGACCTAGGCCTACGAGTAGGAGCGGCAGGAACGGTTCTTATGAAGAACTCGCGAGGGGCCATGGCCTCAAGCCCAGATCTAACGATGTGACCATGGGCGGTTATTTAACAGGCACCCCAGAAACGCATGCAGGCTCAACTCTATTACGAGGGGACTCCATGCCACGTCCCGTTCATCCGGACATGCGGGATGGACAACCTAGGACAGGTGGAGCGATTGAGATGGGGTAAGTAGCTTCGCAGGGGGGACGCCATGCCCAGCTACCGTGCAAGCGGGCATGTGGGTACTGGCAGGGCTGTTTGCTGGTGGGTGGCCGTGAGGACCTCGTTCCCGGCCGGAAACTGCGGAGATTGGGAAGACGAACAAGTACTGCGGGTGGCACTTGTTTAGTGAGCAGGCTAGACTGCTGCTGCTCGCTGCCGCCGGAAGAATATACTCCTAGGTTCCTGAATGAGACCAGGCTGGGGGCTTGCTTGTTTGTTTGTTTGCTGTGGGTGAGTTGGGGAATCCTTGAACGCTTCAAGAACCGAGACTATAGGCCGTACGCGTCCTTATCCACTATCCATGGATGACGTTGCTTGATTATGGTTTGGACAGAAAAGCAATTGACTTGATGCAACGGACCTCATGTAATCAGCATTTGTCAGGACGCTCAACTACAAGTCGCTGACATCCATGAACAAATCCGTGGGAAAGAATGCATTGTCCTTGTGTAGGGCAGAAACTCTCGAGGGCCATTTCGTTAGCAAGGTGACTCATCTCCCTTCCAGGCCTGAAAAGTCAACTGCCGACCTCAGTGTGGTCCTCAGTGTGGTCATATTAGACGAATATATAGGGATAGTCGTGAAGTTGTGCGACGGCTGAACGAGCCTTTGGTGACGTAAACAGCGGCAGAACAATCGTCAGTAGATTGTCTATAGTTGGAAGGTGGCGGTCTGTCTGTCTGTCTGTCTGTTTAGCAGCAGAGGAAGTCATGAAATTGGTCTCCGAGAATCAGCATCCACAACTGAAACCTGGACATCCCGCCCGTGTGACCATGCACATCCCACCCGATCAAGTAGTGTGTGTACAGTAGGTAGTGGAGGAAGATCGATCCGAGGGTCTGGTTCTGACGATCCGGCCCGCGCGTGGAAACTGTTGCAGTCATCTCCGGGCTCGGAACCGCAGCGGACCCAGGCCGCGTTCACGGCGCCGGGCCGGCACAGTGGGCACTGCAAAAGCTTGGATACCCGGCTTCATACACAACCCGCTGTCTGCCCGTCTGTGACTCAATTACCCATGTCGACTTGAACGCATCGTTGACTCACCTCAATCATCATAAATATCAGCTTGAACTCGCAGAGACTATCAACTTGACTGTCCAGACTGTCATTGACGGCCTCAACACGAGGTTGAAAACTTGGTTGACGTCAACAAAATGTCCCCCTTCAACCTCGAGACATGCGCCCGGCCAAACATCCTCAGACTGCAGCCGTACCGCTGTGCGAGAGAGTGAGTAGGCACACACCAATATATATAGTCCGGTTGAGACTTACCATACCAAACGATAGTGACTACAAGGATGACGGGCACAACATCCTGCTCGACGCCAACGAGAACGCCTTTGGCCCGCCCATCTCGCAGCAGGCCTCGGCAGCCCTGCAGGAGGGCAATGCGGCCAGGCTGGACCTCCTAGGCCTGCACCGCTACCCGGACCCGCACCAGCACGCGCTCAAGCAGCAGCTGTGCGACCTGCGCGGCACCGGCGCCCACACGGACAAGCGCCCCACCCCGGAGAACCTCTTCGTCGGCGTCGGCTCCGACGAGGCCATCGACGCCCTGCTGCGCTGCTTCTGTGTGCCCGGCCGCGACCGCGTCCTGGTGTGCCCGCCCACCTACGGCATGTACGCCGTCTCGGCCGACGTCAACGACGTCGGCCTGTTCCGCGTGCCCCTTCTCCCGGCCCCGGAGTTCCAGCTGGACGTGCCCGCCGTGCTGGCCGCACTCGACGACGCCGCCTCCAACCACATCAAGCTGGTCTACCTGTGCTCGCCGGGGAACCCGACCGGCTCGCTGCTGGCCAAGGAGGACGTCCGCCGCGTACTGGAGCACCCCACCTGGAACGGCATCGTCGTGCTGGACGAGGCCTACGTCGACTTCGCCGGCAGCGAGAGGGGCGAGGCCTCGCTGGCCGAGTGGGTAACCGAGTGGCCCAACCTGGTCGTCATGCAGACGCTGTCCAAGGCCTTCGGCATGGCCGGCATCAGGCTCGGTGCCGCCTTCTGCGCCGAGCCCGTCGCGCGCATGCTCAACAGCCTCAAGGCGCCCTACAACGTCTCGTCGCCCACCAGCGCCCTGGCGTCGTACGCGCTGTCCCCCGAGGGTCTCGGCGCCATGCGCGAGAACAGGGCGAGGCTCGTGGAGCAGAGGGACAGGCTGGTCGCCGAGCTGCCGCGGATCCCCGGCGTCGGGAGGCTGCGCGGCGGCACCGAGAGCAACTTCCTGCTGTACGAGATGCTGGGCGCCAACGGCGAGCCGGACAACAAGACGGCGCTCGCGGTCTACGAGGGCCTGGCCGAGACCGAGGGCGTCGTGGTGAGGTTCAGGGGCAAGGAGCACGGCTGCCTTGGGTGCCTCAGGATCACGGTCGGCACCGAGGCGGAGGTCACGCGGTTCCTGGAGTCCATCAGGACGATGCTGGCTAAGGTAAGGGGCACGGAGACGCCCAGCGACGAGGAGAGGAGGGAGAAGGAGGCCAGCGGCGTTGTTGCATAGATGAGTGGCTACACTTGATTACTCGGAAAGCGGGTTAGACAAAATAGAGGTTTTGCCCAGAAAACCAGGCTCGAAAACTTCACAGCAGATTTCCCCATAACTTGAGTGTTTTACTTGGAAACCTGAGGACGATCGTTTTTGAATTGGTGTTTCATTTTTGACTCGTTTATTCATTAAGTGGTATGTCATCCGCCCATGAACGCCTGCGACCACCCAATACCCTCGAACCTCGCTGAGTCCCGCAATACTCGGGTTACCATGTCAAGAAAAGCAAGAACAAAAAACGCCTAGTATATGATTCCCCGAGGTAAGCTGTCACTCGCCCAGAGCCACGCAGCAGTACCCTAAACCATTGCGAAGACCACCGTGGACAGCATCAGACCCAACGCATTCCAGAGCCCCTTGCTTCCAGGTACCACCGCGACGCCCGCCGATTTCGATCTCCTTGTATCTGTCGGCGTGATGGCCGCGGAGATGGACACGGAACCGTCGTCCGAGGCGGTCGGGCTTGACTTGTCCGCCGACCCCCTGATGTCTTTTATCTGTCCCTTGGCCAGCGGCAGGGCAGCTTGCGGCGCCAGTTGGCCCTGGACGGTCTCGAGCGCGCACATCTGCTGCCCGAGCCCGACGTTCCCATCGAAGCCACCAATGTACCACTTCTGCCCGCACGTCGCTGAGTCATCGCCCCCCGAGCACGCATTCGCGGCCGCCGTGGCGGTGGCGCTGAGGAGCTCCTTGACAGAGGCGGAGATGGATGGCACCATGAGGGCGGACGCGTACATAAAGCGAGAGAGGTAGCCCTTGAATGACTTCATGTCCGTGTTGCAGCGCTCGACCGTCTCGCACGCATGCTCGTACATGATGTTTGTCGCGTTGCCGTACGGGCTGAAGAAGCTCGTGCTCGCCTTGAGAAGACCCTCGGCTCGCTGGGTCCACGACGAGGCAGCAGCTCCATCAGTGGCGTTGGCGAGGACGGCGGCACCGTATAAATATATGCCAGCAGAATAGCTGAAGGACACAGGGTTGATTTCGGTGCAGTTCGTATCTGAGTCGGCGCCGTCGTACACAAAATAGTCCTTATCAATCAACTGGATTGCCACCGACCAGTCCCAGACCTTATTCGCCCAGTCGAGATATGTCTGGTTGCCCGTTGCCCGGTAAAGACGAGCGCTGATTTGAAACAAGCCTCCGTTGCTGACCGAGTTGCGGTAGTTGAGGCCATTGGGGTTCTCTGGGAAGATCTGCCACAGCAGGCCTCCACCGCATGCAGACGTATTCCAGCGGCCTGAAAGACTATTCCAGGCGTTTTCCGCGACCTGTAGCCAAGATGGAACACTTGCGTCGTCGACTTGTGGAAGGTTGCGTTCGGCGGCTGTAAGCATGTTGAAGGTCCAGAATGCTTGGTCATCGTTGCCTTCTTGCCCTTGATACTTCGGTATCATCAGGTCGTTCGTTGGGCCAATGTTGGCAGAGAGAGCGGTGGAGAGAAGTTCGTCATAGCTGCTGTCTTCTGTGTAATGGGAGTAGTCCAGTAAAGCGCCCATGAATGCACCACACTCCCACCAGTAGTAAGGGGAAGGGAGATCAATGAATGTCTGGGAAACAAGTTAGTCATCCCGAACGGCCAATTTCTAGTGTGTGAATACGCTGCTCGAGAGCCAGAGCTTGCACAGTTGATCGATTTTCTAGCAGGCTGCCCCTCCGCTGTATGGGCCCAAGCGGCCTAACATCATAGACGGGGAGGCTGCTGAATCACATTGATCTTCCGAGCAAACAAGTCGGGTCGAATAACCCGTCGCTAACGGAATGTATTCCTTACCTTCGCATTGCCGGGGTAGTACGACAGAGCGCCTTCAGCGATGGTCTTGGCCACGCCTCTGATGGATGCTGTGGGACGCTGTCAGCCCTGAGCGATGATACAGCGCAAGATCATGCGCGAGACTTACTATCTTCGCCTAAGTTTAGTTTAGTAGGGGGCGTGAGGGTGATAGAAAAGACAGCGTTGGTGAAGACGGCCAACAACGTGGCGATGGTGGTGCAGAGGTGCGTCATGGTGGTCGCATCTAGATGGCTGCTTGGAAAACTCGCGAGCAAAGGACGCAAGGGGTTCTCGATTGCGGTTCGAAAGTCATAAGATGTGGGAATCGGACGAAATAACGAGGAAGTAATGGGTGATTCTTATTCAAGTGGAAGAGAGCGCCTGCGTTGGTTGGGAACTTGAAGGAAGGACAATTCCCTGGACTCGTACAAATGGTGTAAAGAACACGAACAACCCACGTGTTGCACGGTGAGACCCGCAGCCTGTAACCGTGGACAAGTTATCTGCGGTGGAAGTGAATCAAAAACGAGAGGAAACGTTCAAAAAGACGAAGCCATCGCCATCTCAAAGTGGGTGGGCAACCGACCTGGACTTGACCTTGATCTTGTATGCTTCAGCCCCTTTCCTAACAGGGACGACGTTAAGCGCAGGGACGGTCTGCTCAGAGATGCCTGCTGCCCAATTGGCGCACCAGACAAACGGGTCCAGCTCTGATCGAAGACGAGAGGCATCTGGTACTCGACGGCCCCTGTCCTGGCTGTGTTTTGTTTCTACATCGGTATGCACGCATGTCTTTGCCCCTGATGCATATGCCAGATCGGCAGTGCGCGGTTGCTTGTCTGTGCAGGGTTTCCTAGGGGCGATCCCCCAGATTCGGGAACCCAGCGCATACGACACTTGCTGCTCAGTCCCAAAAAGCGCGTCCACCATCGCCCATTGGCTGGTCCCTCCAGGCCACGCCGTTTGACTTGAAACGGCCGCCGGCTGATCTGGGCCAACTGGCTGGGGCTCGACTTCTAAATTGATTATCGGTTACCGCCCATTCCAAGCCGGGGTGTCTGCCGAAATGGAAATCTAGCATAATGGAGATCCTCGAATGTCCCAACAATTTAGACTCGTCATGAAATGACGAGCACGCGGCTCTGGCTTTCGCGACATGGATGCTTTAAGCTCTTGACACGGAATCTTGCATGGAACTAATATCCTTGCGAGGTGTATGTTAGGAATGTTACGGGAGTAGAATTCATTCCATTTGAGATGCACGTCTTCATAAACATGGGGTATAACTTCGCGTCTGATCTCTCGCATTGCCATCTGGACTGCGATCAGAAAGCCACGGCCGTCAACGATGCTCAACCCGAACGCCATGGCAATATGCAACCTTGTCCATCCCATCATCGCTCACAATTCGAGATGATCTAAACAGCCGCTCGGCCAAGAAGTGCTTATAGCATGAATGCAGCCGCTGCCATCGAGACTCCCAGCACCAGCGCGGTCCTTGGATATAGGGCGCCCGCGGCCCAGGATGTGCTCGTCGGGGAGGGAAAATACCACGCCGTGTCAGACGGGTCCAATGACCCACCCGGGCCATCAACGGTCGGCGATGCAGGCGCGGGTGCGGGCGTTGTCATGACCAAAGTGCCCCATTGGACATCTTTTCCCGAGTAGGTCACCGTGCGGGTCGTTTCGGTTGGGCCTGTGATATTATTCTGCGTAAAACCCGAGCCGAATGAGGAGTACTCGGTACACGTCGCGGCGGTGGTGGATGCTAGCTGACAGGATATCACGGCCGTGCTGGAAACGAGTCAGTGGATGCGCCGGTGGTGGATGACAAAGGGCGAAGGGCCCGACAGCCCGAGAGACGACTAACAGCTGGCTTTCTATCGACCCAGAGTAACGGAAGGTGCTCGGTCCCTCGGCAAAAGTGAATGGCAGAGGCCCCGATATCTGGCAGTCATTCGCATCGGCACAGAAGACGGTGTATGTCGTCGCAGTGCTGTCCTGCAGTGGCATTAGCGCGTGAGAGCTAATCTCGACGACCGAGGGCAATCTTCAGTCGTCAAAGTGTATACCAACGTACACTGGTAATCACGCTGCCGGCCAGGTCTTCCCAGTTCTGAGTTTCGTACCCGGGGACATAGACGGACACGGTGGACTGAGAGCTCGAGTCTTGGGCGGCGGCCGGCGATAAGCCCGGCGCCAAAGCGATCAGCAAGAGGGGCAGAGGTGGCCACAGGCTCCTCATGATTGGGAAGACAGAGCAGTCTCAAGGATCGGCTAGGGGCTATCGGGTCATTGGTGACGGTGGACGAGAGGTCGTGGCCCTCTGAACCAACTCTGAGCAGCCACACAGCACGGATTCGGGTTGACGATAAGAGGGGACCCTGAGATCGAACAAGACATGCAGAAAGAAAGAAGAATAATCAAGCTCTCTCTCGTCCCATGTCCTCGGTCTTGGGATGATTGGCAAGGCCGCGGTACTTGGAAGTCTTGGCTCTTGGCTGTTCTGACCGTTGCCAAGAAGCCCATCGCTCCTCTGGCGCTCCTCTGAGGCCTTGGGGGCCCCCATAAATCCGACAATAACGGTAGGGAATTGGCCGCAAAGGAGTCGTCCTGGCCTCGGGTGCGCTGCTAGAAGAGGTGCCAAGCCTGGACAGGATGGATCAAGCAATGGGATAGCGTGCTGGTCAGTCGCCCTCGGAGATTTGGCCTTCTCTCGGCGCAGCGACCCGGGTCTGGCAGGTCCCCTCCCACTTGCCGCTCACCGGGTATCTCCAGCTCGCCGTTGGCCAGGCATGAGTCCTCCTGCCCGCCCGCCACGCGAGCAGTCTTGTTTAAGTTCAAACATGGGAGCCGCTGAAGATCGAGGATTTACATGATCCTGGTCGCCCGTTGTGGGCCAGAGTAGATCAGCCGCCTGACAGGCACTGACAGGACAGGATGTTGTCTGCTGTTGTCCGTTGCGCTCATTGGTGTGGAGCAGCTTGGTGTAATTTCAGCACAGCGTCAACTGCATCCTGACCTCGAGTCAGCTGCAGTCGCCCAGTTCACGACCTGAGCGAGCCAGACAGCCACAAGACGACGATAAAGGTGTTCAATCATGCTTTGCTTTGCTGTACATCCTAACCGGTCTCCTTTCCGAATACACAGTCTATATTCGAGGACCTTCAAGGGTGCCGTTGTCATATTTTTGCGCAGTTTCTTAAGAAGCAGCTGCAAGGAACCGTAGATGCTCGTTGCAGAGGCTTCACCTTGCAAGGTGGGCACGTCCAAGACAATTCTCACAGGGGCTTAGAGATGGACCCCGATCCATCAACGGTCAGGCTTCATCGGCAAGCGTAACCGACATAATTAAGGGGTTACCTCAGGCGAGCGGGCCATTCAGGTCAGTGAATAAAGAGTCAGCCCAACGCCTTTCACCTGTCAAGAAGAAGACACTGATAGTCCCCATCAGTCTTTCGTTTGATCCGTATTGTGAACTCGACAAGAATTGCAGCTCCAGCAGCTTTGCATAATTTGCAACATCCCAAGAACCACACAATCATGGCACACCGTGCTCTCTTGCCCTTGCTGGCTGCTTCTGCAGGCTCTGTACTTGCGCAATCTGCTTCCGCAAGTAGCGCAGCAAGCTCTTCAGTAGTTGATATCATCTTGCCGATGCTCGAGTCCCAGACCATTATGGGCTCGGTCGTCGGTGCTGATGCGACAGCGACGACATTCTTTCTTACCTGCCCAACAGATGCAGTCTCCTTGCAGTGTGGTCTTGGGAAGGGAATGGAGATTGTGGAGGGACCGGAAGTATTGGAAGTCCATATGACACAAGCTAATGTAGTGTGAGTATTTGCTCGTTCCTGAGTTGTGCAAACAAGGCAAGGCCAGGCTCGAGATGACTGACACGATTTGCTAGGACTGCCGATATATCTTGCTCCATTGTGTCGAATACCGCCAGCTGCACTTCGTCGGTGGCATCAATCGACCTTACTATCGACAATACAGCCACGGATTACTCAATGGCGACGACGACTGGCACTGGAACAATGGCTGATATCAAATCCAAGACCATTCCCGTTACCATCACAGCCGGGCTCGAGAAGTTGACTGCAACAGCCACTGCGACAGCTACCTCTCAACCCGGCAGTAGTGTGGTCACTGCCGGTGTACCTAGAATGACGCAGAATGCGGTCTTAGCTGGAGCCGCGGTGATGTTTGGAGGTGCAATGATACTTTAAGGGCTGCCTACTGTACCCGGGGCCATGCTTCAGTTGCGATAGAAAACTTAATATGGCTCGCCTCATCGAATTTGCGTAGTATTATGCGCGTGAGGACTTGTCATGATGATCCTGATGACGGTCCCTGCGAGGCTTGGGCTGTGCCCTTGGTCCTGTCTTCTTCGACCCAGCACTCAAAAAACAGCGGCCCAGCCTCGACCGTGCGGACAGGAATTGTTTTCGAATTGCCAGTGCCGACAGCTTTCTGGGCCCGCGCCCGAGATGCCGGCTGGGCATCTGGTTGAGATGGAATCCATGGTTGTGGGTGGCCGATAGGAGCCCGTGCTTCGTCTCGTAGCTCAACGGCGACGGTAAAAGTACAGCCAGGCGGCAAAACCTCCATGGTCTCGCCGGCGTAGGCAAGGCGGCGGACGGCACCGCGAAGTTGCTCGTCGACATCAGTCCAGTTGATCAACTCAGCCCGGTCAACGTCGGCGGCAGCCGTGTCAAGGGCTGCATCTTCAGCATTTTCGTCGCCGCTTCCCACCTCTTCCTCGGCGTCCTCCTCATCATCCTGCCAGCGATCGCCTCCCCTCTCCTCGCCGCGAAAATTTCTCATCGCCTCTATGCCGCCTGGCCAAGCCGGAAATCGGGATATATCAAACATCCATCGCTCGAGGACACTCGCCGGTGCCAGCTGCTGATCTGGAGAGTTCTTTGAAGGCGCTGGATGCAGCGGAGCATGAATAACCACAGCCACTCGATCGGCGGCGCCCTTGGCAGCCTGGGCCATGACGGCGTCTACGGCATCGCTGATCCATGTGCACACCTTGGGATGGCGAGACTGGTGCACGGGGAGGTTGAATGCCTTGGCGGAGAGAAAGGTCTCCTTGGGGTATATACTGCGATAGTAGAGGATGGTATGAATGGAGACGGTGAGGAAGCTTGAAAACGAGTTGAACAAAGCGCGAGCCTCAGTAATAGGCACTTCTGTTGTCTGAGGCGGAAGAGGGTCTTCCTCTGCTGGAAGGATGTCTGGCAAGGGGGCAGGGACTGGAGGAGGTGGCATCGACATGTTGAGCTTGCGAGGCAGACGGTTGAAGGTTACTCTTCTCGGACTGTGCCAGACACTGAAGTCCAGGATTGAAATTATGTTGTGAGCTGGCAATGTGACTTGCGAGGCAGCTAATTATGCCCGAGTGTCACTCCAGGATGCTTCCTATCGAGGACTGCATTAGTGGAGGCCTAGAGAAGCGTCAGACCCTGTTCCTCTTGACTCGACTTCTACGTGCTCTGGGGCTATGCATGTATTGAGTCAATCCCGATCTTCAAGATAATTACTTGGAAATTAGAGAAAGTCTACCTAGCCGTTTGTTGCCCACTGGCCAAAGACTAAAGGCGAGAGCGTCAGGCGTGAATGCTGGGTTGTGTGTGCGTCGTATCTGAGGCAATCAGATGGGAGTGGCACTTTGCCCACTGCGAGATCTGGACAGGGGATAGAGTGCAGCCTCTTCGGGCTAGCCTGAGCGGGTAGTAACCCCCCTCCCTATTTACGCGACTCTACCGCGTCACGTCCTCGAGCTTCACTGGCACAATGGCCGAGGGAGGAAAGGATGCAGCTCTGGCTGCAGCTACTGCTCGATCCGCCCCCTCGAGGTCTCTGATTTGCCAGCCTCGAGAACCCAGCCAGGGCAAGATTCGGCCCAAGAGGACTAGAAGTGAATGCCTGCTGGCAGTTTGTAGTGTAGTAGAGCTGGGCCCAGAACGCGTCTGGCCGATCAATGCAACACCCAAAGCCAAATAAATACTTGCTTGCTTGAAACCCCACCATACCCAAAAGCTCACCCAGCGCCCAGAGCCCCCCCCCCCCGGTCCCTCCTTTAAGCCCCCAATCCCCAAAACCTCCCACGCCAGCAGCCCACCTTGCCAGGCAGACTCGTCCAGCAACTGCACCGCTCGAGTATCCTGGGTTAGTTCACCACGCCGTTCCAATTCACCCGGCCCTCTTGTCTGATCCTCTCACCGCCCAAGCCCAAGCCCGCCAATATAACCAAGCAATCAGTCAGTCAACCCAGCCAGGCCCCTGGACCCCGCAATCCACGAGCGAGTCTGAGCGACAGGCGGAAAAAGGCAAGCAGCCAACATGGAGGACCAGCTGGCCCAGCTGCTCGCAAACACCCAGCTTCCCGCCGAAGAGCCTCGTAAACGCGCAGAGATCGACCTCAGGCATGCCCAGACCAACCCGGCCTTCCCAGTCGTCCTCGCCAACATCGCCGCCCACAACTCCGTCTCCACAGAAATCCGCCAGGCCGCCCTGGCATACCTGCGCCGCTTCATAGAGCACAACTGGAGCGAGGAGGGCGACGATGGCGAGGGGCCCCAGGTGCCCATCCCCGACTCCACAAAGGAGGAGCTGCGTCACAAGCTGTTGGATCTGGCTCTGAGTGAGGAGCCCGATCGCAAGGTCAAGGCTTCGGTCAGGTACGCCGTGCCCTCCCCGCGCGTCCCCACGCGAGTCCCAGCTCTGATCGCGGGACCATGTCAGTAACCATCGCGCAGTTATGCCGTCGGGAAGATTGCGAACAATGACTTCCCCGAGAAATGGCCCTCCCTCCTGCCCGCCCTCCTCAACGTCATCGCCAATGGCAACGACATCCGCCTCTACGGCGCCCTCAAGGTCCTGAGCGACATCGTCGAGGAGAGCCTGACCGAGGACCAATTCTTCTCCATGGCCCGCCCCATCATCGACAACGTCTTTGGCGTCGCCGTCAACGACGGCCGGAAGCCCACCCTTCGCGCCCTTGCCGTACACGTCTTCCGCGGCTGTTTCGATCTCATGGACATGGTAAAGGATGACCATCCCAAGGAGGTCAAGGGCTTTGCCGAGGAATCGCTCAAGAATTGGCTCCCGTTCTTCTCCCAGGTACTCCAGGTCCAACTGCCTGAGAGCTCCGAAGAGGCCCCACAGCGGGAGTACAGGAACGGAATTATTGCCTTCAAGTTGCAGGTGGTCAAGACGCTCATGAAGGTCAAGAGCGTCTTCCCAACGCTTCTGCTGCCCCAGAGCACTGCATTCTTCCAGGCTGCCTGGCACGAGCTCTCGCTCCTCCAGGAGTCTTACAAGTCCAACTACATAGACAATGGGAGTCAGGGAAGGCTGGAGGATTCCGATGGGCTGCCCTACACCCTCGACTTCTTGATTCTGGAAGAATTGGATTTCCTCAATCAGTGCATGAGGGCCGCGCCAGTGCAGAAAGAACTCGAGGCTCAGCTCGGTGCAGGACCAGCTCACGAAATCCCCTGGATACTGGACCTTATGAAGTTGCTGGTAGCTTACAGTCGGATCACGCACGAGGAGGAGGAACTGTGGGACATTGATGTCTCGCTTTACCTTGCCGAGGAGACTTCGGTATGTTTTTCTGCATCCTTCTGCATATCCGTTTGGCTGGAGGTCCAGTATGGGATCGATAAACTTGAGAGTCCATGACTCCAGGTCATGCCTCTCGCAAAAGCCACTGATTGCAGTCGATCTTCATGCTAACCTTCAGCAGGTGACTGCTAATTACACAGCGCGGACTGCTTGTGGGGATCTTCTAATAAAGGTGGGAGAATGGCTTCACCAACGGGCGCTGGAAGGCCTTTTTGCCTACACCAAGAGCCAGTTCTCGGGCGAGAATGACTGGCGCTCACAGGAAGCATGTCTGTACTTGTTCAACATGCTTATCAGCGACCTGCAAGATCGTTCAGAAGCAGTTCCTCCTGAGGTTGCTCAGGCCCACATGGATTTGATTGATTATGCCATCGGTAAGCTCCCTTTCTCATCACGACTCGTACGAATGCATCCCACTCACCTTTTCACAGGCCAAGAACAGCCCCTCCTTCGCGCTCGAGGATTCCTGGTTGCCAGTACCTTGGCCCAGATATTTCCTCCTGTTGCTGGAATCGTGGACAAGACGATTGAGTCTGTCAGTCGAGACAGCTCTGAGCTTGTCCAAGTGGCTTGCGTCAAGGCCGTCGAAGGGTTTGTCAGCTCTAGCAACGTGCCTGCGGACCGCCAAGTGCCAATGCTAGTAGCCATTAACGGCTTCCTTGATGGAAAGGACATGACTGATCTCATGGATGCGGATGATCTGCTGGTCACTCTCGCTGAAGCTCTCAGAGCAGTCATTGGCATCGATCCGAGGGTCACGATCGCTTCAGACATCAAGTCGATTGACTTGCTGTTCTTGATAGCCAAGCACGGCGCATCAAACTTTCAAGTTACAGTCCTGGTGTGTGAGGCATTCGAGGAGCTTGTGCAGAGTCTGTCAGACTCGGCATCTTACGCGGCTCTGTGTGCCAAGGTCCTGCCGACCATCACTGGCGCCTTCAACGTTGCGGACATGACCTCGGACGATCCACTTCTCACTTTGGCATGTGAACTCCTGGTACCACTTGTACAGAACGGCTCTGAACCCCTGCCCGCAGGCTTTGTGGCCGCGACTCTGCCCAAGGTGAAGAACATGCTACAGCAGTCGCCAGAGGGTGAAGTCCTGCGACCGGGCGCTGAAGCGATCAAATATATGTTGATGCACGACCACCATCAGGTTCTCGGTTGGCACGACGAGAATGGTCAATCCGGGTTGGAGACATGCCTCATCATAATCGACCGGCTCCTGGGTCCCAACATCGAGGACAATGCGGCTTCCGAGGTCGGTGGCCTTGCCGCCGAGCTTGTAGAGAAGGCAGGCCCAGAGCGTCTCGGCCCCTACCTGGAGAAGCTCTTGCAGGCGGTGGCGAATCGACTGGCAACCGCTGAGGCTGCCCCTTTCATCCAGTCCCTCATTATTGTCTTCGCTCGTTTGTCACTAATGCAAGCGGGGGATGTTGTACAATTCCTCAGCAACATTGACATTGGTGGTCACAACGGGCTACAGGTGGTGCTGAGCAAGTGGCTGGAGAACTCTGTCAACTTCGCGGGCTATGACGAGATTCGGCAGAATGTTATCGCCCTTTCGAAGCTGTACTCGCTCAACGATGCACGCCTTGCTCAGACCATGGTCAAGGGCGATCTGATCATGCAGCCTAGCGACGGCAGGATAATGACGCGGTCGCGGGCCAAGCAGAACCCAGACCAGTACACTCTGATACCCGCAACGCTGAAGATACTGAAAGTTCTGATCGAGGAACTCATATCGGCGTCCGGTGTCCAAGGCGCGGCCAACGCTGCCGCAGCGGCGGCGGCCGAGTTTGCTGACGCGGACGAGGACGATGGCGATGAAGGCTGGGAGGACGAGTTTGACACCGTGGGTCTGGGAGCCAATGCCCAGACTCTGATGAACCTGGCCGAGGGTGCCAACAGCAGGATGCGGGATGACGAGACACAGCAGTACCTGTCTGAGTTCTTTGTGCGCGCTGCGAGAGAAAACATTGCTGACTTCCAAAACTGGTACGGCATGCTTACGGATGACGAGAAGAGCAAGCTGAACGAGTTAGCAACGGCTCAATGAGGAGCTGAATGTCGGAGACGGAGGGTTTAGGGACACGTTATAGAAGCTCGAAGGTTGTGTCGAAGTTGTTTTTAGTTACTTCCCCCTTCCCCCATCCCCCTCCCCCAAAGCGAAGAAACTACCCCTTGTGGTCGTCGCCCCAAACGCAAGTTCGGGTTTGCCGAGTATACCATCGCCCCATTTCTAGGTGGAATATTGCACACAAAATGTTTAAGGGCGGGAAGATCACGATTGTTCTGTGTGGTGCTTTTCTGTTTTTGTCGATACCTACTCTCTTCAACTTCATCCACAGAGATTTCCAAGAGATTGCGAGCACAGCCCCTCAACCCCCCCCCCCCTTCTCCCCTGACCCCGTCTTCACTCTCGGTAAATAAATACGGGTCGCGGTTCTTGGATGGGATCGAGAAAACACAAAGTAGATAGAGCGGTGTAGTTGCTGTGGCCAATCATGCAAAGTGGTTTGGCTGATCATCGCACTGGTGACACTCATTTGCTTCGTGACCTCGGACTGTGAAGGAAAATCCTAGCAGTAAACTCGCGAGACCGTTGGGAATTACAGACACACATGACACAGACGGCATAGCTGAAGAACCAGGACAGCGCAAGTCGACCGGGAGATGGAATACCAATCAATACATACCTTCCTACGAATTGTGTTCACGATGCTCGAATATGGACAGACGCATATGAGGGGAGGAATCTGCGATAATGTGTTCAAGATCCGCCTTGGTCCAATCTTGCTGGTGGCAGTCTCGGGAATATCTACTTGAAGACGAGTAATTACTCCCAGCTTCACTACCTCTTCTCAGATAATGTCTCCGCCAAAAGGATTATTACCGCCGCCACCGAAACCGCCTCCGCCGCCAGGCCGTCCGCCTCCGAACCTTGGCCCGGGCCCGCCGGGTCCCAGAGGATCCCACCTTGCGCCGGGCGGTGCCTGTGGGTCGTAGCCTGCCTGTCCACCCCCACCTGGTCCTTGGAACAGCTGATCGTCAAACGTAGGGTGCATGCCGCCGCCCATGCCACCCGGTCTCGGCAGCCCTCCGCCGGGCACAAAGGAACCCCTGAAGGGATCGTGCGGCCCCAGTCCGGGAGGGTGGAGGTCGTCGTGCCCGATGTTGAAGGGCGAGCGTCCGTCGCCGGGCATGCGCAGCGGCCCGCGTGGGGGCCTGTTGATCTCGAACTCGTCCTCAAAGTCGGGAGGGGCAAACTCGCCCGCCGGAACCGGCCGCCGCGGTGGTGCCGCGAGGGGATCATCGAAGGGGTATGGGCGCGCGGGCTCCGGCAGCTGGGGCGGGGGTGGGCGTGGGTTGCTCGGGCCCTCCCGGCCCTGCCGGTCCGCGTCTTGACGCGCCGCTCTGTCGTCGGGGTTCGAGTCCTCGTATCCCTCCTTTTGCAGGCTGGGGATGAGCTTCTGGATGATGTTGAGCTTGAGGAGGGCCGCCAGGTCGGCCAGCCGCTCGGGGGAGATGAAGACGGTTTGCAGTTTTGAGGCGAGGTCAGTGCGATCCTCGTTGCCATCGGTGTCGAGGGTGATGCGCAGTGGAAGCGCTGAGCCGGAAACATAATCTCTTGGGGTGACCTCGAGTCGCACGATGCGCTCGTCGCCCACCGCAAGCCCGCGGATCTCAGCCTTGCCTCCCATGCGGTCTATCTTGATGACAAAGTGCATGGAGGACTGGGTGTGTGCGTAGAGAAAGGAGTAGGAAGAGACAGAGGCATTCCATCTTGGTGGAAGACGGGGAGCCAATGCCTGGCACTCTGTTTCTGAGGGGCAAGTCAGCTCAAGCACATTAGGACAAGCATAAGGAGGGTGTCTCTGTGTACCGTTCTTCTGGTCCTCATTGAAGCCAAGCAGTCGGAAGCCGAGCTTGATCATGCAGGAATGTGTGAAGAGAGCAATGGCCTCTGCAGAGCTGCTCATGTCTGATGTGGAGTCGTCCTTTTGGTGAGTGGGCAGGGCGTCTGCCATGCCCTGCAGGACATTCTGCGGGCTGAGGGGGTTGGCTGCCATATCGATGTTTGGTTGGGTTGCGATCGAAAGAAAAGAGGTTACAACAAGGAGTGCGATGAAGTTTAAGAAGGATGGAGCGTGGAAACGCGTTGTGGCTAAATTGGTTTGTTGGAAGTTCAGGCCTCCGCCGTTGAGCTTGGATCTAGATCTAGACTTATAAGGACTCGAGAGCTGCCCAGCTGGTTGTAGTGGTGGCGTCAGAGGGGTCTGCCTAACCGTAGGGCTGAGCTTAAGGGAGCATTCTAGAGCCAAGACCTGCGGGGAACGCTAGGTACTGTGGCATTGTAGCTCCCAGGGTTGCTTATCAAACATGTATCCTGGAGCTCTTTTATGAATAGTAGCGCGAGGTAGGCGGCGCCCAGAGGCCTTCAGTGAGGCGCAAGCAGCAGGCAGGGACTGTAACGGGTACAACTGCGTATTAGGCACAAAGATGGTTCCCCTGATAGGTGTGTAGCGCTGCGGCTCAGCCTATACTCTATAAGCATTCGACTATGTAAACTTGTATGTATGGTATATCAAATATCTGGTACTGCCTCTCTATTAGATTGCGCACTTGTCTATTTGCCTGGGCTTGGAGGGATGCAATTTGGTACAAGGAAGGGTGCTATATGGAGCAGTCTTTTCGAAACAGATGGCAGATCTGATCTGCCTCGGCTCTTACAGCCCACTACAGATCAATGCCGGCAAGCTCTGAAGTGATGACGCACAGCAGTCTGCAGTGTGCTCTCCCTTGATGCCTCCTTGGTGATGGATCAGGTGCCTGCTTAGGTGGTAGAATAAAGTTGTAAGCCAGATGGGCAGGGGGAGCTGGGCACGCCTGGGCGGGCGGGCAGGTGGGGTAGAACGGCTCGGATCATTGGCCTGCCCGAGCTTATCGGCTGGCTTGATCGCCTGCTCTGCTTGCTGGGCGACCAGCGGCTGGCAATGACATGGATGACAACAGCCTCGATACGAAACGTGCACAGCTGACACGGGATCACCACGACTTTCTGCGGGGCCTTCGATTCCCTGTTGCAGAAGCTTGTCAGGCATTCTGGCACTCCAGACACAAGGGCCAAGTTGTTGGCAACAAAAGGAGAGAGACCCGACCCGACCTGAATCCCTTCACCCCCACTGTCCCCCCTTCGAGACATCACCGCCCAACAAAGCTTCGTGCATGTCTCCTCCCTTCAACTCAGACGCCCCCAGCACCAGCTGCAGCTCCAGCAACCCACTTCCCCAGAATCATGAGTCGTATGCTGCCTCTGGCGAGGTGAAGAGCTCAATGGAGCCAAATCCCCCGGCTTCATCACATAATGACAACATGGCCCAGCCCGACTCTGCTGCTGCCGCCGCCAACCCCTCCGAGGACTTGATCTCCCTTGACGAGCACCCACAGCTTCCCACAACTTCCACAGGAGCCCCAGCCGGTGCGGGTGCGGGTGCCGTTGCGCAACAAGATGGACAGTCCGAGGGAAAGAAGCCAGAGCAATGGCAGCCCGAGGTGCCGTCAAAGGCAGAGGCAGATGAGGGGTTGAATGCCTCGGTCACAACTCTGAGACCTGCGACAACCCCAACAACCACAATCGCCACTTCATACCTGAACGTCGAAACAAAGCCCTATGTCGACCCTACGCCATCTACACCAACAGAATCCCAGCCTCCTTCGAGAACGCCCTCCAATGCTGCCGACCGACCTCGCTTGTCTCTTGACTCCTCACGAGGAGGGCGGTCTGATGACGAGAAGCGGCGCACAAGCGAAGATGACCGCGAGAACGATGCATCCGAGATCCAAACTATCATGGCCCAGTTCCGAGAGGGCGGTCCAGGCGAAGAGGAGGTTATGAGTCCACGGCTGGAGATTGCATCACCTTTCGCGACCGGGCCTGTTCAACACCCTCCTCGGCACTCTAGTCTGGAACCGCTGAGCCCGAACATTGCCCAACAGTTGCAGGAAGTGCAAGGACTACGACTCAACTCCACCTCACCAGTCAGCATGGCGTCGAAAGGGAAGGATCCGGATGATCAAGGGCCGCCTGTGCCTCCGAAAGACCCGTCCATCCACTCTGGTAGGACCGGCCAGCTCAAGGACGAACGGGAGAGCATCGGGTCCCCAATGTCGCCAACAGTGTCACTGCACCGACCGCCTCCGCCAGAGCCAGAGCCCGAGTCGGCGCTCCCCTTCGACTTTCACAGGTTCCTTGAGCAGCTTCGGAACAAGAAAGCAGACCCGGTCGCCAAGTACTTGAGATCATTTCTGAACGAATTCGGAAAGCGCCAGTGGATGGTCCATGAGCAGGTGAAAATCATCAGCGATTTCTTGGCTTTCATTGCAAACAAGATGGCCTTGTGCGAAGTATGGAGGGATGTATCCGACGCTGAATTTGACAACGCCCGAGAAGGCATGGAAAAGCTCGTCATGAATCGACTGTACGCTCAGACTTTCTCGCCAGCCATACCTCCACCTCAGCCGATACCAGGCGCCAAGCCACGGCGGAAGGGGGCGGAGCGGCCGTTGGGACCTGGGCGTCGTGGCCAGCATCAAGAAGATGTCGAGCGCGACGAAGTAGTCGCCCAGAAGATCAAGATTTATGGCTGGGTGCGTGAAGAACATCTAGATATACCGCCAGTCGGCGAAAGTGGGAAACGGTTCCTCCGGCTCGCACAACAAGGTACGAGGATTTCGACTTAAGCCCCTAGGCCATGGCTGACTTTGACAGAACTTTTAAAAATCAAATCCTACCGAGCTCCGAGGGATAAAATCATATGCATTCTTAATTGCTGCAAGGTCATCTTCGGTGGGTCTATATATTTCTAGCCCGGTGATGATATGACGTGCTCATTAGGTTTAGGACTCCTCAAGCACTCCAAATCGGACTCCTCTGCGGACTCATTCATGCCGCTCCTCATATATGTCACGCTTCAAGCAAATCCAGACCACATAGTATCAAACGTCCAATACATCCTCAGATTCCGAAACCAAGAGAAGCTGGGAGGGGAAGCTGGCTATTACCTCTCATCACTGGTATGAAACGGCCTTTGCTTTTGTCACATCATGGCTGCTAACATCATCTTTTAGATGGGCGCTGTCCAATTCATTGAGAACATGGATCGCACGACGCTCACGATTTCAGATGAAGAATTTGAGAAGAACGTCGAGGCTGCGGTCTCTGCCATTGCCGAGAAGCATCGGCTAGAATCACCACCTACATCAGCCACCGCAGAGAGACCACCGCAGTCCCTTGCTGGCATGGGCGAGTCCTCATCAACCAGGCCATCGATGGACAACGACGCCGTGACTCGATCGTCGTACACACCGCGCCAGTCAACTTCCAATGATGACAGCGGGGAGTACGATGAGAAGGCCGCCATCACTGGTCTCCTTCGGACAATTCAGAGGCCGCTGTCCACAATTGGCAGAATGTTCTCCGACAATGATGAGCCAATGGCTGGTTCCTCAAGCGCTTCGGGACGCAGCCCCGCACACACTCCTCTGCCAGATGCGAGGCAAAACACAGGGGGCCAAAGCATTCCGGGCCATCAGAGCCGCTACACCGCAGAGGAGGCTGCGGCGAGGCAAGCCAGCGCCGAGGCAGCGGAGGCGCACAGGCTGCACCGGGCGGAACACGCCAATGTCGTAGAAACGCTGGCTGGCATGTTTCCTGACCTGGATAGGGACATTATCAGTGACGTGGTCTATCAGAAGGAAGGACGGTACGTCAGACCCACTACATTATCTTACTTCTACGCCTTTACTGACAGTATCAATCACGCAGTGTCGGTCTGGCGGTGGATGCGTGTCTTGCATTGTCCTCATGAGCGTCTGGGACCAACACAAGATTGGGAAATTGGAATTGGTTCGAGGAGATCGACAAGGCGGAGATGATACCAGCATCAGCATCAGCGACATCTGAAGACAGACCCAAAGATCCTGGATGTTTTCGGGTTCAAAGAGGGCGGCGACCACGATAGTCGTCCGTCATAATCACGCATTACCAAATACAAATGCACCTTAGGACACACTTGTGGCCCGCTCAACCTACCTACTCCCTAATAGATTGAGAGTTTGACAACCCGCATGACATTCTCTGTTTACTCTGAAGTCTTGCACATGTTACATTTAAAGGCCCACGGAGCAAAAGCAAAAAGCATGCCTCCTGACGGAATCGAACCGTCGATCTTCGCATTACGAGTGCGACGCCTTACCGCTTGGCCAAGAAGGCTTTAGATTTTCCAAAATTTGGGCTTATTGATAATCCTGGGAAGCTGAGCGACCCATCTCTGAAAGAGTATTCAGGACACAGTGAACATTGCTGACTCCCCTAGATATATATCTGTCCGCCTGGAAAGTGCCGAGCAGGCTTATTTAGAAGGTTGAAAGGTTGTTGAAGGTCGGAGCTCTACGTTAGTGAAGAAGTAATTACATCTCGTAAGCATCTCATATCACGGGACAAATATACTAAGCGCATGCTGTCAGCATCGATTTTGGAGTACTATTGAAAGGCTATTAGGTCTGGCCTCTAAGTGGAAATTATAAATAAGGGTACAGCGCGTACAAATCAGCTGTATACAATTCTGTGAGTTGGGAGGGCTTTAGGTCTAGTACTCATGTCAGCCAAGCGAGGAAGGGACAAATGTTCAATCATATTGGTTTTGGCTTTCCTCGATTCAATCAGGGTCGTTATAGAATTATGTATTTATATCAGGTCTCTTGGATCTTGGAACCTTCCAGCTTCATTTTGTGCTGGAATAATGGTCCTAGAAATCAAAACCCAAGCCCTCACATGCGAAGTCGTAGGACATTGGGTCCACAAACTTCACAGCCGAAGTCGTATTATATCCCAGCAGGATCAGCGTGTCGCCGCCGGCCTGATACTTGGGCCAACCTATCGCAGACGTCAGGCCATCCGAGGGGTCAGCGGCAAAAGCAGCCCACGCCCCTTGCAGAGTCTGTGTGAGCTTCACCTCCTCGTCCGACGGTGCAATACCGCTAACACCTTCTGTGTTGCCGATAATCATGTTGATGTCTGACCCGTGGTAGGCTCCGCTGTCGTAGGGTGGGTCGGACTGATAGAAAAGCCGCAGGTTGTCCCAGTCGGCCATGTACCGCGCGCGATAGCTCGTGAGGCCCAGTTTCGCCCGCCCCTGCGCGTCTGCTGCGAGCGGGCAGGTGAACGTCTGCTGTTCAAACAGAGTCCAGTTGCTCTCCGGCAGCACAGTGCCCCTCGCTAGTGCTGAGATCCTGTAGAAGCCGGACTCGTGGTCCGTCTGCATCTGCAGGCTTGGGATGCGTGCTAGGTTCCCCGAAGCGAGTCTCGAAACATACTCGGACTTTGGAAACACGGTGCGGTTGTCCTGGGTGATCTGAAAGGCTGGCAGAGCGCGACTACCTGCGCCGGTCGTGGGCACACGGGCGGCGGCGGAAAGAATGGATTCGATCGTGATATTTGGTGAGCGCATGCAGTCGAGGGTCGACTCTGATGCACCACATCCAAGCGTCCTCGAAACATTGTACCAGTTTGAGGCAGCTAGCTCGGCGCTGTTGCTGTCAAAAGAGAAGACATTGCCAGAATGCGAGATAAGCCCTGAGACTATGGGGTCCTGATATAATATGTAGTCAGCGTCGAGAAGGTTTATGTAGGGTGTTCACTTTAACTCACATCCTGGAAGGCATAAGGCCAATTATTCACAGCCCAAGAGCCAGAAGACTGTCCAGCAATTGTTATCCGAGAAGGGTCACCGCCGAAGGTAGCAATATTGTCTCGGAGCCACGATACGGCCAAGCGCTGATCCAAGAGGGCGAGGTTCTTGACCTCGAGCTCAGGCGCACCGGGAAAGCCGAAGATGTTCATACGAAAGTTGAATGTCACCACCACAATGTCCTGGGCATCCGCCAGAAACTCGCCTTGATAGAATGGCGTGTTGCTGGTTCCGGCCGAAAACCGCCCCCCATAAATCCATACAAGTACAGGCTTCAGGCCGGCAGTACTACCGACGTCTGTCCCGGGACTGCCGGCCGGCCTTGACCAGACATTCAGTGTCAAACAGTCTTCGCTTTGAGCATTGTTCAGCAGATTGACAAAGTTACCGTAGACTTGAGCGTATTGTTCAGTTGCATTTGGATATGCAAAATACCTTCCCTGGGTTTGGGGACAATCGTAGCCCTAGGTTGAGATACCCGTCAGATCCATACTGAGCTTGGATGGTCTAACCAGAGAGACTCACGTAACTATCAGCGTCGAAGGTAGCATTTGACGAGAATGGCTTGGCAGGTGGTGCAAATCTCAGCTCGCCGACCGGGGCTTGGGCGTACGGGATGCCAAGCCACTCACACACCGAAGTCTGCGTTGCACTGTGATGTCCGAGGAAGTCCCTGTCGTCTGCACGAGCGACGCAGCTGTGGTTGAGTGACGCATATGCAACCGCTGTGCAAACTTGTAACGCAACACAGCCGAGTCGTCTAACCGTGCAACGCTTCATCGTTTCGATTGGCGCTCGTGGACTGCTCAAGGTCGACGGGTGAACCCGCAATCTTTCCCACTGCCGAACGAGGAGTTCGGTTATTCACCTGAGGCCAAGGTGAGGAGAGATGGTACTGTCATTACTGTCCGCGAAAGACATGGACTACATCGCCTAGCTGCTCACCCTGGTATCCGGCATATTAGGGCCGGCATCCGGACTGCAAATTATTTCGAATCCGCCTATAGACAGTGGGGTCTTCTGTAACGGGAAATTGCGTTACTAAAGTGACCGAGGCTCTCCTGTTCGACAAGAGATGCCCTGTTAGCGCGCCGTCTCCGACATACACATTCGCAATTGTGCTTCTAATGTGCAACGATACTCAATGGACTTTCAGGAAGAGGCGTGGGATACTAAACTAACCAAACATTGAGAACTTCCTGTACTTTCTGTACTTTTTGCATGAAAAGGGATATGTTACGCTCGCTTCCGCATGCATAGAAAAGGAGAGGTCACACCCGGTCTTGTGACGAAATTCTAGACAAATTAGAGTAACAACATTTGTAAACAACATGCTGTTTCTCAGCCAGACATTGTAACGTCATGTCTGTAGTGCAGGCTGCTCCAACGCTAGGGGCGAAACTTGGTTGGAATACGAAGTGCTCACTCAGCGCAGCTACACCGAGCGACAGGAAAGCCTCATCACGCTACTTGCTTCTGCTTTCATACGCAGCTATTGATTACGACTGCGAGATAATATAAATAGGTCCTCCTCATGATGGGAAACGCCATTGAAAGTTCCTAGACTCATCCCAGTACACCTGAACCATTCTCGATAAGCTTTCCCATCGTTTGTAACAAATCCAACCTCATCCATCTCTGAAGATGTTGTTCTGGCTCGTTTCTGCTATGGCCCTCCTTGCAGTCACATCTGCAAACCCTATCGAACAGCGGACCATAGCCCAAGAATTCGATGTGTCCGAATTCAGCGCTGGCTGTATTCCTCACGGCACTGGTTGCAGGTACGAGCTGCTCTGTCAGGTTCTCTTGTCTGTCCCTTTGTCGAGTAGATACAATCACAACACAAGTCTGTAGACATTTGGGCAGACCAGTCGCAAAAAGCAAAAATGAAATCGATGGATCAGCAGCAAGCGGACGGAGGTGTTGAGGCCGCCAACTAACAGAATCATGTTCTCAGCTTCAGTTTCAACGTCGCCACCAACCAGATGCCCGAACAGACTAATTGCAACGCCTCGTTCACCGTCGCCTACAACCTTCCTGATGTTGCTTTCACCGCCTGTGCGGACCCGTCTATCTACTGGTCCTTTAATGCTATCGATTCCGGCAACTACACTCTCATCCTTGTTGCTAACCAGCAGGGCCTAGCCGCTGCAAAGGTCTGGGACGCAATTGAGTTCCCAGTGATTGACGCTGGTGCGACGGTGTACCAGCAATACACTGGCCCTTCCAGCTTTATTGTTGAGTAAGGGAATCAGGGTCTGATAGACTTAGGGTGATTTTGGAGAGGTCAAGGGGGATGGACGGACACAGTGCGCATTGAAGGTCTCCGCCTGATGAGGCAAAACTTTAGGTTTTGCGACATGATTGCACTTTGGCTGAAGATGAGAATAAGAGCTTTATAAAATGATTCTGAAATTCAAACCTGAGCCCATTTAGCAGCGATATGGTCCATCCGTTGACGTACCTAGGTATCTAGCTTCGTCGTGGAATGATATGGCATGAAGAATTCAAGCTCTTGTTGATAATGCGATCCCAACCCCTCACCCTTCTCCTGGCCTAATTAGGAGAGGGTAATTAAGGACCTTGAGGCTTTTAGCAGCCTTTCCAGCCAGAACCTACCAGCTTCGGGGATTAGGCAGATCAGCCAGATCAGCCAGCACCCGGATATAGTGTCAGGAAGAAGCCCTTGTACGGGCCAACTCGGGGTATTCATAGGTAGTCTGAGGCCCTTCAGCTTTTAGGTACAAATCTAGACAAAACAATAAACCCCCCTTATGCTTGCCACCCTGATATATAGCCGATTCCTTGAGCTTATTTTTGAGCCGCTTTAGTGGCGCTCGGAAATTCCTATGTTACTATCAAAATTGGCTGCTGTAATTATTGATGTTGGCTGGCCAAGAAAGACTTCGACAACTTCTATGCCGCTGTGACTGGGCTCACAATGTTTGCATCTCGTCGGCCTTTTAGAAAGTAAAACCAGCTCGCCATCTAGTCCAACATCCTGAAATAGTAAGGTCCCCGTGATTTGCTGAGGCGAATCGGTCACCAAGCATCTGCAATCGCAGCCACACGCGGGTTCATAGAATGCTGACTCACTGTCTTGCGGCAAACACGTTATGAAAAGCACACGAGTTTCGGCACACCCGAGGGTGGCGAGCCTTTCGTTTTTAAAATCACGACAAGTCCAAGTTATCTCAGTCTCTCTTGTGTCTTGTTCCAACCAAGGCGTCAGCTACAGAGATGAAATACAACGCTAGACAGAAACCGTATCGAGGTGTCGTTTATCAATCGCCTTCTCGCGCCTCATCTCATCCGCAAACTCTCACGTATCCCTCGTCATACATTGCCCCTAGACCTACGATTCCTCCGTCCAGGACCCCTTATCCAGACGGTACTCAGGACTCTCTCAATCAGCTTCTTGACGTCAACTCAATTACACCAACGTTATCTAACGCTGATAGAACCTCTCCAGTTCTTACCGAAAGCCCTTCGGCTCAGACTGTAACTTTCGAAGTCTCTTCCAGGTACAAGTCACAAGAACAGCCACAGACATGGAGCCCGAATGGCAGAGTCACGGACTGAGCCCGAGCATGGTTGATTTCCTCATTGACGCTGAATTGTACGCTTTAACACTCGGCCCCACGATCTGACTGATATTGATGTCCCTTAGGGCTTTTGCACTCCAGGAGGAAGAAGTGGCCCAGCTGAGCAACCCAAGTATACACCACTCAAGGCCACCTACACCATTGCCACATGGAACGGAAGAGTATGATGACCTAGGAGAAGCGGATTTGACAAAGGAGTGCCAGATCTGCTCCGAAGAGAAGCACGCCGATTTATACGCGCAAACCACAGCAGAAAGCGATTGCAGATGCCTATCGGACGTGTGCCTGGTCTGTATGCAGCAGCACATAAAGTCACAAACGGAGTCGAAGGAGTGGAAAGAGGGGTCTCTTACATGTCCAATCTGCGATAGACCGCTCATGCCACAGGAGATAGAGGAATATGCTGACGGCGACACTTTCAAGACGTAAGTAAACAGCCTCTGCCTTCAACGCCATCCAAACTACCTTAAACTGCCCGTCTAGCTAAGTTCAACGTGGACTGGTAACATAAACCTCGATAGACACCTCTCCCACATGATCGACCAAACCGTCAAGGACATGCCCAACTTCACCCGCTGCCCTAACCCAGATTGCGACTCAGGCCAAGTCCACGAGGGCGGCGACGCCCACCCGTTCGTCACATGCGCAGCCTGCAACACGCAGTTCTGCTTCCGGCACGGGATCCCCACCCAGTCACGACCAGAGCAGCCACCCTCCCAGCATGAGAATATGTCCTGCGATGAATACGACCGCTACATCGCCGACCCGATGAATTTTCGGAGCGAGCACCAGCGGCAGCAGGAGCGCACCGCGGTGGAGAGCCGGGAGGTGGAGGCCGTCGCGCGCGCGCGAGAGCGGATGGAGAAGATTCTGGAGCGGCGGCGGCCGCGTCCCGCCGCCCCCGCCGTTTCCGCTGCCGCTGATGCGAGCAGGAGAAGAAGAGAGGGGAAGAAGAAGCAGAGGGAGGAATATGCGGCGAGGGCGGGCCGGGAGCGCCAGGAGCGTGAGGAGCGCAAGCTTCAAGAGGCTCAAGAGCGGGAGGAGCAGGCGGAGCGCGAGCGGCGGGAGGAGAGCGCGAGGCTGGAGGAAGAGCGGTATGCGGAGGAGCGTGAGAGGGTGGAGCAGGAGAGGAAGGCGAGGGCTGAAGAGATTCTCCTGAGGAAGGCGGAGGATGAGCAGAGTGAGCGGTTGATTCAGGTCTCGACAAAGGCTTGCCCTCGATGTGCAAAGAGGATTGAGAAGAATGAAGGATGGTGAGTTTCTCGATACCCTTCCCTTCTGGCCGTTGCGTGCTGCTAACCCGATCTTGGAAATATAGTATGCATATGACGTGTAAGTCACTAGAGCCTGTTTCGTGGTCATTTTCTTGACAATTACCGGACTGACAGTTGATATAGGTCATTGTGGGTGTGAGTTTTGTTGGGTTTGTACCGGGCCATGGGTTGACAATAGTTGTGCAAATTGCTTTGGTGGACCTGTGGTGCAATTCGAGTAGGTTCAAAGGTTCATGGCTTCGTATCTTACGGCTGCGTCTCTATATCGTTGAGCTCAAGTTATTCCAAGTTGAAATGGCCATATGAGCCGCAGGATCTTGGATATCTAGGTAGTAATTAGCGTGGCTGTATCTTATTTCATTTCAACCTTTCGTAGCTTCATAGAGACAACATCATCGGATCAAAAGTAAACAAATTTATTCAGGAGTCCGCTAAATTTCCAGTGCACCTTTTTTCATCAGTCATACCATCTTGGTGTCCCCGTCAAGCTTATCATTTCTCTCCTCGATATCACTGCCATCATATGCGAGTTGCACATCATCAATTGCGTCGCCGACTTCCATCCAGTGGTCGCTACACGCAGGGATTGGGGATATCTTGCACAGTGTCCAATAAACGGCTCCGGATATGATGAAGCCGCCGAAGAAGTTGACGTTGTAAAGATATCTGGCCCCGTCAGGGACGTCGCGACCAATTGCGCCGGCGAAGCCCACAACATTGATCATGATGCCCGCACTGTATCATGGCTAGTTAGCTTCATCCACACATGGAGTATTTCAGACGAGAGTGTGTGCTCTCTGTAGACTTACATGTAGGCCACATAAGCCCTCCAATGTATCCCGTACGTAAAATAGTACGGCCCGGTCTTCCTGGCATCGTAGAGCTCCTTTATCTCAAGATATCCCTTCCTGACGATGTAGTAGTCCGCACACATGACACCGGCGATCGAAGACAGGAATACCGAGTAGGCAGAAAGATACGTGGTAAACTTGTTCGAGTCCGTGAGAAGCGTGTATGGGCACATTGCCAGACCAACAGCAGCGCAAATATAACCTCCCCGGCGGATGTTCAAAAACCGAGGGAACAAGGCGGTCAAGTCGGTTCCCGCACTGACGGAGTTTGCTGCGATATTGGTACCCAGCTGAGCCAGCGCAAAGGCCGTGCCGATGACGAAGACGCCGAAGCGCTGCCCGGAGCCCCCGTCGTCGATGAAATGCTCCAGCAGCTGGAGAGGGTCCCAGACCGGCTCGCTGTTGTAGATGACGGCAGAACTGGACGAGACGAAGATGCCGATGAAGCTGGTCACGGCGAATCCCAGGGGGATGGTGAACAGCTGCGACCAGAGCGCGTCCTTGGGTTTAGTGGCGAATCTCGTGAAATCGGGGTCGTTTACGATCAGTGTAGCAAAGTTGGCGATGGCGCTCATTACGCCTTTGACGAACTCCCATGCCAGCTCCGATCCGTATATGGTGGCTGGTTGGTGGACGATGGGGCCAATGCCACCGGCGCGGACGATGGCCCAGATGAGGAAGGCAATTCCGGCGCATGGGACGAAGAAGGCCTTTACCGTGAAGAGGTGACGGATCTTGTGCACTGGGAACCAAATCGCCGGCAGAGAGATGAGCCAAAAGATGAAGAAGCTGGTCCAGTCCGCCGTGGTAGTACCAGAGCCCTCAGAGAATGTGTTTGGGATAGTATCTCGGTCCTTTGACACAGTGTCAGCACTCAGGTATACTTATGCGAAATCGTAGTATGGTGGTGACTTACCCAGCTCTTCCAGATGGATCGAATCATTATATAAACACATCTCCCGCCGATGTAAGACTGAACACCGTACCAGATACAGGCCATGGCAGCCCTGTTGAAAACCGGCCAGAGAGAACCCCAGATACCAAAGGACGAGCGGTTCACAACGGGGAAGCCAATATGATATGTCGCGCCAATTCTGCCCGTGAGGCAGACGAAGCAAGCGGCAATGGTGTAGCCAATCCAGACGCAGAGCCACGACTGCCACCACGACAGGCCGGCGACGACCATGGAGCTGGAAATCATCCCTAGTACGTGTTAGTGACCTGCTACGGGGATCCGTATGAGGAGAAGAATGGTACGAACAAGTGTTTATGTTGAAGCTATCCGCAATCCAGAATCCGACAAAGTTCCAGGCTCCCCACTGCCTGCGCTCGGGCTCGACGGGCTTGAGGTCGAGGTTGGTGAGCATCAGCTGGGCGGTGGTCAGGCCTGGCTCGTTCTCGACGGCGAGCTTGTCACCCCATCGCCTGAGGCGAGCTCCTCCGGACTGGTCCATGGCTGTTCTGGTGGGGCTGCAATTATCGCAGAGTAATAGTGGTGGTCTCGGGAACAGGCGTTTGGGAGGAGTGATGGGCCCTTGAGGTTGCTGGGGAGTAAGCGGGGGCAAGTCGGCACGGCGCTGAGGCGAGTCCGGTGACGAGACGTCTGGCTGCCGTGGGGGTGATGTGCGCCCAGGGACCTGAAGGGAGCAGGAAGGAACAAGTCGTGAAGGAATTCGAACATATGGCGCAAAGGCCACACGAGAAAATGAGAGGATGTGCCGTTTTTTATATATACTCCTAGGACGGAAGCAAACACTAAGGACCCGAGTTTGTCCAGGTCATATTTCTGGGGCTAAGAGCAAGTAGTCGTGCGACTATGGGATCCCATCGCCTGAGACTGATAAGATCCCCACGTCCAAGACCACTCTGCTCTCTAGGGTGCGAGCTACCTGCTGACCCCTGGCAGAAGCAGAGATTGTCCTGCAGGATATGCGGGAATCATAGGACATATAGCGACATGTAAGTCATTAGTCGGGGTTATAGAGCCCAGGGAGGCGTTGCAGGATTGAAGGACCACGCTGATCAGGTTGATCCACCCTCTCATCCGATGGCTTAGGCTCAACTCCCGCAAGCGTTCCGCAAGCGGCCGAGGAGATGAGATATCAGATATGCGCCTCCTTGGCCTGTGCAATCGGTCAATCCGATAATGTCCATTGGCTGCCATGGCGAAAAAGCTAAAGTGCACACGTGAACCCTGGGAGTAACTCATGGCTGGGTGCAAGATAGCGGTACTCCCTCAGAGCTGGACATGACATAGTCCAAGTACCGTTACCCCGTTGCTCGGCTGTTGTTGCATCCCAAACCCAGGTACCAGGTACCCGAAAATCGTGCAGGGGACAGGGCTAGAATGACATAGATAAGCGTCAGAGCCAGATAGCGGCTTATCAACGTATTCCCCCACAACTCCGCATCTGTTACTCGATCTCATCGAGTCAACCAACAGCTCTAATCCGGAAAGAGTACATAGGCACGGTTCGTCCGCCCTCTTTCTCACCAACTGACGCCCTGTGTCTCCCGTCTTTCTCCGCCTGGGGTCCGCCCCTCCCCCAATAACTTTCAGATTGCTACCGAGTCTTTATCAAACCTTAAATTCAGCTCGACGTGAAGAGAGCCAAGGCTCCAGGGATCTATTTATTGAACCGGCCGTTGTCGGCCGTTTTCGTGGTGGAAGAGGAAATGTTGTCTTCTCAAGTGCGTACTTCCCCTGCTACATGGACGCCATCGAGGAATCAGCAAGACAGGCGTCATCTTACATATTGATGTCTCTTTTTGAAAATTTTCAATGGAATTTGTTGAAGGCCTTATCCCTCCCTCTCCAGGCTCACGGTGTTACTGGCTCGGAAATTTTGGGACATTGGGGCCTGTTAATAAAAAGCAGGTTTCGTCGAAGAGCAGCGGGAGCCTGTTAATTCTGGCAGAAAATTGCGCCCTTCGCTCAGTTTGGACAGCACAACAAATATGCGCAAGGCCGCGGCATGATCGGCCAGCCAGATCAAATAGTCAAGGAAAGAGTGTGGTTAGCTCATCTTGATACTGCTCTGCTAAATTGTAACACACCAGAAAGTTCGACAGATCTGTCGATTGTATAGGTGTCAATCCGCCACCAAACCTCCAAGTCGGTAGGATTTTCCACCGTGTGTAGCCTCAATTTCCTCCGTTACCGGTTGGTCTCTTTTAGACGCGGAGATCATGGTGCTGTAACCTGAACGAGAGTCTAGGGACACTACCCTCTGCCGCAGAAGCTTCGTTCTTGATGCGCGATAATCCAGTGGCCGGTTGTTGTTCTGTCCACATCTCGTAGGCCCAGATTGATTCATGTACATCAAAAGCATCTCAAACTCTACTATTTCTCTCCTTCGCAACGGCAGATTAAAGGAATCACCATGCCCTTCTCGGCCAAACTGCATGCTTTGCTAGAGGTGTGCTGCCGCTAATTGGTATCAGCTTCCTAGCTCTCATTTTTCTCTTAGGTCAGCAGTCAACTGCTTCGAGCGTGCCGACTGCGTTTTCTCATTGGATGGGGGTGATCATTCGCCCTAGACTGTTGGAATCAGAAGCGTGGTAGAGCGGATCGGTGATAAGTACTAATAGAGACTGAGCGTCAAAGTCTTTCGTATGTTCGCAGCAACTGCTTGAGAATAATGCTGTATCTACAGGGTGTTATCATTTGGGTTATAATGTAACGACACTCTTCGCAATTCACTTTTCTTTCACTTGCCTTTCCTTTTCCCACAGTGCGTATCAGGATGGGAGAGAGACGAAAAGTGGGAAGTGACTAGGAATCCATGTAATATGATTGGCTGAGCTTTGATTATAGACATGCTAAGCGCACACATAGCAACAGACCATTCGGAAGACAACCTCCAGAAGTGAGCATAAAGCTAGGAAGAAGCCATGGTATTGAATTCGCAGTCCAGCACTCAACTTCTTGCCTCTAAGTATTGTGGTCTGACTAGTTGAGACTTGCACCTCGACCGTGCTTTGCAGCACGCCTTATACCGTCAGGCTTTGAACATGACTCTTGCCCCTGAGGTTGGTTGGATATTAGACTTGTGGACACAAATCATCTCTGAATATACCAATAGATAAGAGATTATGTGACTGAGACATCTAGCGGTGCCTTAGCCACCCTGACCGAAGACGACTTGAACGCTCCGAGGCGCGCTTTTGTGTGACAGCGGAATGAAGCCCAGGTGCCTTTCGCCCTGAACTATCGCCTCGGAACCTTCAGTACCACAGCTGCTGCTCCCTAGTATTTGCTGGCATACGTCCCTACTCTGCCCATCAGAGTCCCTCCAAACTTGTCTCATCCAGGCGCTGAGAGCATCCCCACCACTGACATTCGAATGTCAGGGAGGGGAGGCCAATGTGAGGATTAAGCTCAAGATAAAGTTCCAGATGGCGGGGAGACAAATTCATGGGGAAGGAAGCCAAACGCATATTGGGGTCATCGAAGTCATTGTCCCTCCCAGCAAAGTGGGCGCCATAGGGCTGTTGACTCGGGATACTTCGGGATGTCGGCAGGCACTCCTCGGCATTCATACATATATGCACCACAACCACATGTCGAACAATCACACCCAAATACTCCGTACACGCCGAATCAAGCTTCTCAAACAACCTTTCATTAAATATCATCTACGCTTTTGCAATCCTGCACTGCGGATCTGGAGTGCGGGCCATGCCCTGATGCAAACTGAACTTTTTGTGGTTTTCCTTCCGAAATACTCCCAGAACATGCTCGGCCATCCATTTCAATGCTGTCGTATCGATATTAGACCAACTCGAAAGAGTTGGGAATGCTATTTTTTGAGTTGAAAGATCATGTCCATCTCTCGGTTACCGTCCACCTTCGTTTTGGGGATGTCAGATCACGCGGTATCTCGGTCGTGCCAATGGGCTTGGGGCTCCCCCATAACCCGCCCGTCCCTGACCCTAGCTGAGGAAGCGCAGGAACCGCATTACGTTCTTCCTCCTCGTGGTGTGAGGACTCATTTTCTGGTATTGCCCGCGGTGACACGCGACTGTCTGCCCTGGTCCTGCCCGTCCCATTCCCATTTGTTTTTGGGGTGCTTGGTGGCTCAGCGGCTAACTTCCCGGTCTCCTCAGCTTTCGTGCTCGGCGATACGATATCGAAGCTTGTGAAGTTCGGGAGGAAGTCGTCGTCGTCGTCATCCTCGTCCGGCGTATCCAGGGTATTTCGAAGCGGAGACCAGAGCCCACCGACGGCCGACGTCGGCGTCTGCTTCAGAAAAGAAGTCACCCCGCTTCCAACCGTGATACCTCCACTGCTCATACCGTTCGTGTTCAGCCCGAGCCGACTTGACAGCCGTGATGACGCGCCCGAGTTTCGTCTCATGCCGCCTAGACTGGCAGCTGCAGAGGAACTTCGGCTTCCTGAAGCGTCATTCCCATTCAGGGGAGATGACGCGAATGCGTTGGAGAGACGGCCTCGATTTTGCGCCGTCACAGACCCTGACCGTCCCGATCTTGTGGAGGTCAAGTGTTCGGTACTTGCGAAAAGCTTGAGGTCGTAATGCTGATGAATCGCAACCAGACCAGAGGATGCATCGGCGTGGGCGCCATTAGCACCTCTGCTGCGGTCAGGCCCTGTTCCATGGTTTATCTCGTCCCTGCCAGGCTTTCGTACGGCTGATGTCAGTGACGCCAAGCCGACATCTGTCAAGACAGGCTGATGTGTGATGGCTCCGATCAGGGCATTACAGCCAGCACCGTGAGAGACGAGAATGACCACCGACTGCGTCTCAACATCTTCCTCGTCGTCGTCGTCGATCGCGTCGTCGCTCGCCGTAACGCTGTCCCGCCTCTCCTTGGTCACCATATCCGCGGGGTGCTCGTGAGTGGCATACCAGTCGACCAGATTCTGCAAACCCTTGCGGAATCTATGGTGCATCGCGGTCCACTCCTCGCCATACGATCCTCCATCACCCCAGTCCAAAGGGTCCCGCATCGAGTCCCACTGATAGTCAATATCGCAGCAGTTGTCTCTGGCATGTGGGACAAAGCCCCTGGGTATCTCCGCATTATGCGAAAGCGCATACGAGGGGACGGGAGCAACATAGGCACCGCCGGTGATCAAGTGCGACTCTCCGTTGCTCGTCACGCTGGCACTCCTGCCGGCCCGCCTCATTGCCTCAGCGAGGCTGCCCACATTCTCGAGCCCATTTTCAGGCGCTGCGGCGGCTGGAGACTGGCCCCACATCTGACCAGTCCCAGTCCCAGAGGATGAACTATGTTGAGCGTGGTGCGCATACAGGCCGGGATAGCTGGTGTAGTCCTCCTTCCGCAACAGTTCCGCCTTGGCGCTGGCAAGCATCAGACCGGAACCGGGCGGCGGGGTGATTAGCTCGAAGTAGCCAGGCGTGAGCCATTCTCCGAGGAAAGCATCGAGCCTCAGGACAGTCTTTTGTATTGGGGAATTCGCTCTCGAACCGGGACGCGAGCTTGTGGGAGGAGTCGGGGGCGGTACAGAAACGTCTGGCTGAGGTGTTGCTCGGAGACGAGGGTTTGTGACGGAGTGTGTTGAGGATGCTCGAGCGACGGTGGCAGGTGAAGGCTCGGGGATGGAAGCCAGGCCGGCGCTGATGCCTATCGAGGTCTGGATGCAGCGCAGGAAAGGCGAGCTGTGTATGACGACCTTGTACTTTCGACGCTTTCTTGGGGTGCCGTCGGCGGCAGGTGAGTCGGACTGCTGTTCCTTGTCTCTCTCCTTGTCACCATCCCGCAAGATCTCGCCGATCCTCTGCCCGACCGCCCTCGTCTGGTTCCATCCGCTGTACGTGAGGGGAGGGTCGTACGGAGTGGGCGATTGAAGGTGCCACTGCTTATTGGCGGCGTCGAGTCTGTTTCCGTGTCTGCAGCATGGAGCGATGTTAGCAAGCAGCACCTTGGATGTCGAAGTCGACGTCGACCTGGCGCCTGCAGGCCCGGAGTGGGGAAGGGTGGCTGTCGGTCCGCGGCGGTGATGCCGGATTGGGTAGTCAAGGGGTTGGGTTGGTGGAAAGGAAAGTGGCCTACCTTACGACAAAAATGTAGGCCGGAGCGTGGCCCATAGCTGGGGAAGGGTTTTGGAATGGGGTCTAGCAGATCGGAAGGGCAAAGGCGCAGGGCTCGAGGCCTGAGGGCTTGAGAGAAAGAGCTAGCGAATTCGCAAGTCGTCGACGATCAATGATGGATGGGTGGGCAAAAGGCGGGCTGTCTCCGTTAGGTAATAATGAACGGCTGGCGGCAGCATGTACGGATAGTGTACGGTATGCACGGTACGGTGCGGGTACGGTGTGGTGGTGGACGGCCAGGGTGGCCCACGTGCTGCCGGCTCCAGCGGTCTTGATGCTGTGGATCGCAGAATGAGATTAACTCCGAGAGCCGACCAGACTGACTCTTGCTTCTTCTCCGTGGAGGTGTTTGACGTCGGGACTGGAGGTCTAGAAGGGTGGGCGGTGGGCCGGGTTTTGTTTGCCAATGTGTCGCGGAGGGCGAGACTGAGCGATCCTGGCAACTTTTTATAACAGATGCAGGGAGGTCACGAGTAACCCGTCGTTCCGGATGCGCCTTGGGGGCTGTTTGAGCTGCACGATCACGCCGACCGTCGTGTTATGCACACGCAGCAGCGGCAGTAGCACAGGCAGGGTGGCGGGATAGACTTGACCCAGCTGGCCGGCGTGGGTGCGACCTCTGACCGTGGCCTCCGATGCTTATGGGGCGAGCGAACGTGTGTGCGCTGTGTCACTATTTTCGGATGGGCAAGGCCAAAGCCCTGAAGTGACTCCAGAAGGACCGAGAAGGGGTGCTTCTTGAGACAAAAGGGTCGCGCCGGGCAAGTCCGTGTGCAGAGAGCATGGATCTGCCTTTGTTGGAGCTGGATCTGGATCTAAAAGTCAAAGGCGAGGCCAAAACGAATTTTGGGTTGAGGAACCTTGGGAAGATTAAAGAATTAAGATTAATAATTAAGAATGGACAAAACGGTCACCAGGACACGGTCTCTAGTACTCTCTACATGCCGCGATGCAGTCAAGATTGAACTGGCCTGGATTGGACAAGAGCTAAATTGAATGGGCAGCCACTTCCAGCCGCCAATCTGGTCTTGTGCGACCCGGTGGGCTCATGGTCGACTCAAATGGACTCGTTGGCGACCTGCCAACACGTCATTCTTCATTTGTCACGATGCCTCTTTGCGTCCCTCTCGAGTCTAGCGGTGCGTGCGACTCACGGCCGCGGGGTCCCTCCTCCACCTCCTCCACCCAGCACGCGCCTGCCGGCCAGCCCCTAATTGCCACCAATCCGGGAGATGCAATCATCATGCAGCTCCCGCTCCTGCACCGCTCCTGCAAGCTGCACTGCGCTTCCCCACCCCACACATCACATGCCAGCGGTCCACGCTCCATTTTCTGAAGCGGGTCCTGCAACTCCACCCTCAAGATCCCTGATGGCCTTTTTCATCCCCAATAAATTTGACAGGGTCGCAAGTGTAAACCTTCTTTTCGAGAAAGCAATCACAGACCAACAAGAAGGAAATCTCTTAGATTTATTAACAATTTCGCGTAGACTGACACGCTGACATAAACTGAAAGTAGACGCGGCTGGCAGGTTCCAAAATGAGCATCAGCCTGCCTCACAGAAACCATCAGTTGCCTGTGTGCACACCGGTATAGCTCTGAATTTCAGCTTCAAGACAAGACTTCCTACGCAGCATGACTTGTCTCTCATTGAGTTCTCCCAAGATTGGTTTTCGAGAGCAATACGGAACGATCTCGACTCTAGACCACAGCCCTGGGCCCTAAACAAAAACCCAATGGTTAAACTCTACAATCACATCCCGCTGAACTCCATGAGCTTACCAAAAGCAGTGAACAAGCATTATGGGTTGTCTTTGATCCGTGTTGCAAGTATAACATCTGCAAGCTGGGGATCTGTCCAAGAGAGGTCCGTATAATTGCTCTTCGTAGCACGATCATCACCTTATAGACGCTCCTTCTCACCCAACCTGGCAACTCCTGCAATGCACGATCACGTCCCTCCGGCCACCGTCTCCAGCTCTTGCGCTTGACTATTACGAATAATCCCTGGAGAATACTACAAGACTTATCTTCTTTCAGTTTTTCACCAGATCGAAATCAACATTTTGTGTTCACTTAATTCATCGAGAGAATTGTACCAAGCCGGCAGACGCTTTCAAACATCCCTTCAATGCGCTGAACGCATTACTTAGCTAGGTATAGAAAGTCCTAGCTCACGGCCCAGCTTGCTTGTAGCAGCAGTACCGCTACTTCAATTTTCTCCCAAAGAAAATTCGATCTTGAATACACAACCAAATCTCACAACTAGTAACTCATCCGAATGCGGAGAAATGCAAGGCCCCCTGCCGTAACAGCGGCAGTGACACAGATGGTCGGTACAAAAGCATAATAAGGAAGTTCGTGGTTCATTGCCCACAACGAGGCACAGAAGCTGAGGGGGAGGAAAAGAATACTGATGTAGGTCAAATACATGACGTTGTCTCCCAGGTCGTTCGCGTAGAGCGATGCTCTTGTCTGTGAGAGTTCGACGAGCTGGTTGAGGTTAGCAGAGCTTTGAGAAACCTAATCAGTCGACCTGGCTCGCGCGGGGACTTACTAATTGACGGAGGGCTTGTAATTCATCTATACTTTGCCGCAGCTTCTTGCGCTGGCCGTGGAGTCGGTCCCAGTATCGATCCACACACCCGTGCAACAAGAATTGCAGCCTTTCGCGCTCAAGTGTGTCCTTGTCGCCCCTGTCATTCTCCGTCTGGGGCGGTTTCTGCGCCTTCCCCTTCTGATTTTCACTCTCCTTCTCTAACTGGTCCAGTCTTTGCCCAGGTCTTGCCTTTCGGAATTTAGTCCAGATTCCTTGCTCGTGGTTCGTGATGTTATTGAACAAGTTTGCCTCAAGCGACTCCAGCCGCTTTTGAAGCTTGTAAATACTTAACAAGTCATCATTAACATATCTCCGCCAGTAGTCTGACCGAGCATTTGGAGAGCGGTGAATTCTGCTATGGATCATCTTTTCGAAAGCATAACATGCTTCGGTAGCTCTGTTCACATTGTCGTTCCAAGTTTCCTAGTTCATGTTAGTCACCCGCTACGGATCCTGAAGCGATGCGTCCTGGAATAATCCAAAGCATGAGAGAAGGGGATCCGTAAAAGGAGAATCGGGGTACGAACGGTGATCCTTCTCATACCGATTTCAATCAAGCATGTCTGAAAGTAATCTGCGTTCCGCGGGGATTTGAATTTCTCCATGCCAAATCGATGCCGATTGCGTCTTTTCCGATTGGCATGGCTTCGGTTCGCCAAGTTACCATCCAGCAGCATTTCGTTAAGGACCTTGTTCTTTTCGTTGCTTTCTTTCCAGATGATATCTCCGGGTGCTATGATGAGAGCGATCCAGCTTTTGCAATTTGTGCGCCCGTTCTGTTCTGGGCCTTCAACATCATCCGCCTTCTTCCCGTCAAGGAAAGGCAGCATACATATCTGGTGAAGGGATCAGCAAGCCTTGCAAACACGACAAATAGTATGGACTTACGGTGAAGGCTCTTGATTCGAAGCATAAACTGGTCGAAGGCAAATGTGTCGGCTTCTGCGGCGCGCCCTGCTCCTCATCTGCTATTTCCTTCTCCTCGGAGCGCCGCAGTGAGATCGACTGTCGAATTTTGTCCATGACGGAGTCGAGTTTTCCGGACGATTTTGAAGATCTCACTCCGGTTCGCCCATAGTCGAAGCACCATTTCTTGTCGACCTCAAAGTCGTCGCTTGTGTGAGCCTTCCCGCCGTCTGCGAGATGCGCATTGCATTGGAAATAAGGTAAGTGAAAAATGATGTCATCGTGCCTCCATGGATTGTGTCTATGTCCTTCAAAATGCAGAGGATCGCATTCTTCGTTCTTTCGGAAATACCACCGGACGTCCGCAGATGCATTCAAAGGCTCTTGTGGCTTTTCAGAATCTTGGGGGCTGCGCAAGTCACTTCGCTCGCTTGGAGTTTCACATACACTGTCTCGTTAGCATATATTGTGAAAATCTAGGCATTGCTAAATGTGCCTCAGGTGGAGTGTCCCTGGCCTACATGAGGGTCTGCTCTCCTTGATACAGTGGCAAATCTTCGTCCTCACTCAGGTTGGCCTCCTCAAAAGGATTTCCAGGTGCTGCACGGTAGACTCGATAATGGCCTGGGACGATTCCCCAATCGTGTAAATGTTTTCGTGTTACCTTCTCAAGGCCGACACTAGCACGGGTGCCGCTGTCATTTGTTAATAGTGATGAAGCTCGATCATGTGTAGTCATTCTGGGGAATTGGGCAGTTCGAAACAGTCAAGCAATCGGTGCCGATACAAAGTGGGCAAGTCTTAATGATGGAGCTGACGGGCTCTTGTGCTTACTGCACGAGTGAGGGGTTGTGGGGTGGTTTTGGTTCTTAATAGGTAGCACAAGGTTGTAGTCGCGCTCAGCTCTTCGAGTGGGGAGGCAAATGCATGTTGACTGGGCTCATATCACGTAGATCATCAAGCCATTGTGAGACCTCAGAGTGGTCTCAAATCGACTTAGGCTTGTAAGAGGCCCCAAAGGCTCTTCGTAGCAACTTTTCCGATCAACATGAGGGAACGGCTGCCGAAGAAATCAATATCTACATGGAATGACTTCGGATCTGATCCGTACATCCGTATACATCTATGTTCGAGGTATATGATGAGTTTACGAATCTAAGTTAATTCAAGCGTGACCAGTGAGGCATTATACCAGCAGTCTCTGACCCTGGAGACCATGGATGCTTGTGAGTATGTCATCTCAGCCTGTCAGACCGTTGGAAGCGGATATAGCGCCGAGGGAGCAAAATCAAATTTAGTTCGTGCATTGGGGCTTTTCAGGGCGGTACTGGTAAGCATGTATTAGCTCCAGATATTACATATGAACCATGAGATTCTAGAAATTTGGCCTGCGTGACTGAAAAGACCCGACAGTATGCTCATGGAAAAGATGTAAATGCATGGCCTAACAAGCACAGCCCAAATTTGTCCTTAGGCTTTGCACATCCGATTATTCAACTATAGGTAAAGACCGTGATACTGTGGTTAATTGCACTCCCTCAACGCGCTCTGGTCACAGGCCACTCAAACAAGTGTCTACAGCTCAAATCGCCGGCCATCTGGCCCTTTGTTTCTCTCTTTCTCTTCGGTAGCTGCTATTAACGCGTTGCAGAACCCCCCCCCCCCCCCAAAAAAAAAAGAAATATGCGCTGGGTGCTAACTCAAACTGTTTCATCAGTGACCGTACAACCCAAGCAAAGAGTTGACATGGCAGGTAATTTCTATCGAAGGAATATATCGCACTTTTTCGCTTTAGTACTTAGAATAAGACCACTGAGAAGTGCCACTTGCAAGGCCTAGGCCAGTCTTGATACATTTATTAAGTTCATCTGCACAAGTGAAATACAAGACAACTTATATCTCATGGAGGGATGTTTGTGGGCCGGAACTCTATTTGTCTGGAAGAGCTAGAGGACTGTAGCACTATTAATAACACATGAAAGAAAGAAATATGTGCTGCCTTCTTTGGGGCCAGGGTAGACAGTAGCTCGTCAGGTGGCGATGAAACCCAGCCCAGTAAAGCAACATCTTTAAACATCCTGGCCGACCTGCATTCCAAGGCACTTAATTGCTGGTCTTGCGAAGGGCACTACCGAGGTATATATTTTGCAGGGCTGGGACTGGTAAGGCGCTTGCTTCCTTTCCAATACTGAATGTCGATCACCTTATGCGCTGATGTAGTCAAAGGTTGGCTAGAGCGTTTGTGAAGTTAGACGTTGACGCTGTGGAAAACAAATGCTTTGCTAGCAGCTAGGCTTGTTTACACCTGCAGTGTTGAGGTACCCAGGTATTGCAGGCCTAGGTAGTCTTGCCCGTTGCGCCTGAACCCCACCCCACCTACCCCGGCTGTCAAGCTGTCAGGGTTCATGTAGCCAAGTAGACTAGGTACCGACCACTTTCCCAGCTGGACCCCTGTGCTCCTGCAAGGGCGTCAGCCGTCTCCGTTGAGGCTGCGAGGTACCGTTCAACCGTCCTGACAAATCCGCTGCATTCCGCCCCGTCTCCGCCGTGCTCTGGCTCGACCCAAGTCGACGTTCCTTTTTACACCTCTGCCTCGTCAACAGTCTGCTTGTACCGCAGGCATCGAGCTGGGGTGTTTTCATCACTGACACCATGAAGCTCTCCAACGTCCTCCAGCTACCGGCGCTGCTGGCCGCCGCCCTCCTGAGCCCGCTCCTCGTTTCCGCAGAGCACACGAGCAACTGGGCCGTCCTCGTCTGCACGTCGCGCTTCTGGTTCAACTACCGCCACCTAGCCAATGTTCTCTCCATATACCGCACCGTTAAGCGCCTGGGCATACCAGACTCCCAGATCATCCTCATGCTGCCCGACGACATGGCCTGCAACCCGCGCAACGCATTCCCCGGCACCGTCTACTCAAACGCCGACCGCGCAGTCGACTTGTACGGCGACAACATCGAGGTCGACTACAGGGGATACGAGGTCACGGTCGAGAACTTCATCCGCCTGCTGACGGATCGCGTCGGCGAAGAGACGCCCAGGAGCAAGCGGCTCCTGACGGATGATCGAAGCAACATCCTGGTCTACATGACGGGTCATGGTGGAAACGAGTTTCTGAAGTTCCAGGATAACGAAGAGATTGGTGCTTTCGACTTGGCCGACGCCTTTGAGCAGATGTGGGAGAAGAAGAGGTATGGTCCCTGTCATGCCACAGCCATGCCACAGCAAAAGAAGACTAACATAAGCTCGTGTCGCAGGTACCACGAGATCCTCTTCATGATCGATACCTGCCAAGCAAATACAATGTACACCAAACTGTACTCTCCGAACATCATCGCCACCGGGTCCTCCGAGCTCGACCAGTCGTCGTATTCCCACCATGCCGACAATGACGTCGGCGTGGCTGTCATCGATAGATACACATATTACAATCTCGAATTCCTCGAGGGCGAGGTACGCGACCTCAGCAGTAAGAAGACACTGGGCGACCTCTTCGATAGTTATACTTATGAGAAAATCCACTCCCACGCCGGCGTGCGGCACGACTTATTCCCAGGTGGGGAAGGCGCAGCCAGGGCGAGGCTGGTAACGGATTTCTTTGGCAATGTGCAAAATGTGGAGGTGGACGGCACCAAGAATAACACACTCGAGGAGGACCTGTTGGCACTCAGCAAGCACATAGCGGAGCTGAGGATGCGAGTTGGTGAGGACGACGACGAGGCGTCACAGAAAAGTGTGGCACAACAAGAAAAGAAACGCGAGATTGTCAACAACAGGATGAAGTCTGCCAAGCCGTTGACGGATGAGAATTGGTGGGCCAAGAAGCTTCTTGGGGCTGTTGTTGTGGGAGGTTGTGTCTCACTCTGGGGCCTGGGTTCATTTTTGGAAAAGTCTGCGAGATAGCGTGGTAGATGATCTGTTCATAAGCGATTGAATTTCATAGCCTCATACCTTCTCCAAGCTTGGATGGGTCTCACGGATCTGTGAACTTTATGACCCTCTGGGGGCACTGTGTGTCTGTGTATGCGTGCGTGTTGAGGGGGGGGGGGAGGGTGTCAGTGAGAAAAAGTTCCAAGAATCAGAAACGTAAAATTTATCGCAACATTTGTTCAGTTGGCGCGGATAATACACCCAACAAAAGAACGCGACCGGATGTTGATGCGGAATGGGCGATTATTGGAGGTCAGTGAGACTCGAAATCGCGTCGACTGGGGAGCGCAACCGTTGAAAAACTTCACCCTTTCAATCCACCAGACATCAGTTGACGGTACCATGCCCAACCACAACACCAACTGTAGACCACTCTCATTCATTGATTCTGGGATAACTTGAAGCCTCGAAGCAAATCTAGTTCTCCAGCGCATAAATGAGCTCGGCTAATCGCCCGACATGAAAGACTCAAAAGTAGGTCACGCTCCCATGAGATGCAACGATGCCAACGAGTCTAACGCCGATTCGCAGATACTTCCGCTCCGCGGCCTCAACCTCAACTCCAAACCGTTCAACCACAGGGCAATCGCATGGTCTTGCGATGCAGAGCTAGCAGTCGCAGCTGATGACTCCCTGATTGTCTTTCTGCCAGAGTTCCCCATTCTGGACCCAAACGACGGGGACGAGGATGAAGACGAAGACGAGCCCATGGCCGATGATGACCCGCCCGACCTGCAGGTGCAGGACGGGTTCCTCTCGTCCCGCCTGCCCAAGCAGTATGGCGAAGGGGATGATGACGATGAGGACCGTCTGGAGGAGGACTCGGAGGACGACGACATCGAGGCGGCAACTGCCAGCCAGGCCAACGGCGCGCAGAAGCCCGGCCGCGACGACACGCACCAGGCGGCGACGCGTGCCAACATCGACCCGCTCGACACGTCGGACCCGCGGCGGCAGTTCTTCGACGGCATGCGGCACTTCCCCGTGTCGTGGCCGTACCTCAGCGCGGAGCTCAACGCGCACGTGTGGGAGGCGGCGGGCCGGCAGATGCCGCTGCTGCACACCAACGTGCGCGACCACCTCGACCGCGACGTCACGCACATCCTCGAGGCCATGCCCAAGGACGCCGAGCAGGAGGCCGAGTACATGGAGAGCGGCGCCGTCATCCCCTTCCACGAGGTCAACCACCACCCGGGCGCCGGCGTCGGCCTGATCGGCTCCGCCGGCACCAGCATGAACCACGTCGTCGCCGTCGAGTGGTCGCCTAGCGGGCTGGGCCGCAACCGGCGACCTGTGCTGGGCGTGCTGACCGGGTGCGGCAGCCTGGCCATCTACGGCGAGGGCTGTGCGCTGCCCTTTGGAAACACGGTGCGGCCCTTGAGGAGCGTGGCTACCAAGGGCAAGGGGGCAGCCAGGGACCTGGCCAGCTGGGTAGTGCTGTGGGCCGTGGGCGAGAACTTTGTCGTGCCTGGACAGGAGGAGTACGGGTACGGAGAGTTCATCAAGGCATTCTCCTGGAGCCAGGAGACTGGGCCTGGAAAAGCCTTGCTTGGCTATATGAACGACCTCAGAGAGATTGTGATTCTGTCTGTTGGGACTGAATACAGAAAGACCAAGGAAGAGGGCCTGGAGGAGGCAGTATGGAATGTGCGCGAGGTCTGCAGGTTTGAGGTTGAGGTGCCTCATGAGCAGCAGGATGTGAGTTGGGAACATCTGTGTTCCTAAGGCTTGAGCTAACATTGGGTGCAGACCAACGACCCAGATTATGTCCCTGGAGGATCCAGCTACTGCGTACGATGGAGCCCATGGGTTCAAGCGAATGACACATGGACGTGTGTAATATCATACATGGAAAGGAACTACGTCGGGTTTCGGAGAATCACCCTCAACGCCCGGAATTGGAAGCCCAACGAGGCGCCAAAACTCACCTTTGATCCCAGCGATTGGGATGGCCTCTGTATTCACCTGGGTCCGGATGCCTTCCTGGAATTCGAGAATACGGTGTCGACAGTTTCCAACACGAGGCTCTGGCGTGGGATCATCGCCACACCGCTCGTCGCCCAGCCCTTCCAGGTCGACCTCGCGCGTAGCAACCCCAACAGGCCGAAGCCCGAACACTCCACCGACCAGTGCAACACAACGCTTCCGGGCCACGATATGGTTACAAATCCCATCACAGGCCTGGTTGTCCACCCCGTCGGTCTTCAGACCGACAGCCCTTCATCAGTACCGTCCTACACCGCCGTCCGTCTCTCCGCAACCGCCACGAACCTCGGCTGGTGGGAGTCGAACCTGACGAAGCCTGGAGACCAAGCAGGTGAGCCACAATGGGTGGCCGAGATCCAGCAGAGGATCTCCTCGGCGATTCCCCAGGGCCTGGCGGGCCGAGTGGGCATCTTCGGCGACGACGGTGAGGATGGAGAGGACGGCATCGAGGCTGACGACGGCGCTGCTGGCGCGAACGCCGGCCTCGATAGTGATGACGATGACGGAGCAGGGTCGGAAGAGTCCTCGGATGACGAGACCGCCCCAAGCGGCGGCTACGCTGGGCCGGACGTCCATCCGCACCGCATGCGCATCTGGGGCCTCGCTATCTCACCAGGCGGCGGCTCGACGGCAGTGGTCGCCACGTCGCAGCTGACGCAGAAGCCCGAGCGCGGCGGCTGGCACAGCCACCGCAGCCGCGTCATGTTCGGGTACACGGACGGCGGCGCGGGGCGTCTGAGGCAGCAGCAGCAACAACCGCAGCAGCAGCAGAGGCCGCTGCGGCCCGAGGACTTTCTGGACCCCAGCCTCGGCGGGACCCTGGGCACGGAGGACAGCCCCGCCAACGTGGACAACCTCACCACCGAGGCCAGGCTGTGGGAGTGGATGTACGGCGGCGGGCCCGGCGTTCCCGGGATCACGCACTACGCATACCCGACGGACGCGGAGGACGGCACGATCAGCCCCGGCAGGGCCGCGCAGGCGGCCCGGGACGCGCTGGCGCAGGCCCGGCGCGACCGGGTCAGGGAGATCTTCCGGCCGTTCGTGGAGAGCCAGAAGTGCGGCATCTGCGACGACGGGAGGACCAGGTTCGGGCCGATCCCGGTGGCCTGGGACCAGCGGTACGACTATGACGAGGGCGGCGGCGGCGGCGGCGGGGCGGTCGGCGGCCAGCTCGACTGCGTGTGCGGGAACGGGCACCGGGTCGCGGTGTGCGGCGCCTCCGGGCTGGCGATCGGGGAGCCTGGGATCTCGCGGTGCTGCGGCGTGTGCCGGTCGCGGTGCATCAACATCGACGTCCTGGTCGACACGGTGCTGCTGCCGGCGGGCAAGGCGGAGGAGGCCCAGATCGTGAGGCGGGATATCAAGGGCGACGTGTGTGTGCGGTGCGGAGGCAAGTACCTCGACTAGGGAGGCGCAGGTCTGGTCACGTCGCTAGGCAACTTGATGATCGGGGATCTGTCGGGTTGCAACACAGGAATATGTTTGCGTATATTCTAGATGTTTGTCTAGGTACTGTAAACAAGGGCATGAAACTCAGGCATGTGCCTGCCAACTCTAGATGCTCATAAAAACAGGGAATTTTAAGCAAACGCTTCAAAAGAGACCCGAGACGGCCCATCAATATCCCATACCCCTTTCTAGGCCCGAACAAGAACTGGACTATTGCGATCCTGCGACAGCCCGCAACGATCCCACCCATTGAGAGACGCCTTACTGTTTATCTACACGCACAACGCACGCATAGTTGCCCCTTTACCCAAACGCCTTGTTCATTGCTTGATGCGCTAGCTCGACGCCCAGGAAGGTGGCGGCGTTGGCAGGGACGGCCCTCGCCAGGGCGGGGCCGAAGCCGGGGAAGAAGGACCTGACGCCGCCCTTGGCGTACAGCTCGCGGATGATGCCGCCGACGGTGACGTTGCCCTCGGAGGTCTGTAGGCGCGACTTGACGGTGTCGACGGGGAAGACGGGGATCCACATGGCAACACCTGCGGCGGCGCCAGCGCAGGTGACGGCGGTCAGGCTGAGCTGGCCGCTGGGCTTGCCGGTGGCCGGGTCGACGGGCGTCAGGCGGCGCTTGATGTACTCGTAGGCGGCGAAGTAGGCGGCGCTCCCGGGCCCGTCGCGGGCCAGGGTGGCGGCGCTGCCGCGGAAGACGGAGCGCACGCCGCCGTCGCGGTACAGCTGGCGCACGACGTCCAGGCCGCCGTTGTAGCGCGGCTTCTCGCCCGGGGCTAGGCGCTGGTCCTGGACCTGCAGGATGACCTTGACGCGCTCGAAGGGGGCGGTGATGGCGGTCATGGGGATGGCGGAGAAGAAGCCGGCGGCCGAGATCTGGGCGATGGAGAGGGAGCCGTCGGCGGAGGGGGCGGTCGAGCTGCGGACGATGGTCTTGCCCAGGTCGTAGCCCCAGAAGGACACGGCGACTGCGCACGGGGTTCCGGTCAGCACTGGCACGTGAAGAAGGGGAAGGGGTGAAGCAGCTGGGCAGTAGGGGAGGTAATCGTACACATGGGGGTGACCCCGACGAGCGGTGCGCTCACGCCGGCGTAGAGGCCTCTCCTCAGGCCATCCCTTGCGATACTCTTCCGCACGACATCGACGGCGCTGGAGTAGACACCCTTGTCGGCGGTCTGCAGGCGGACCTTGACGAGGTCGAAGGGGTGGCCGACGACGACGGCGCAGAGGCCACCGAAACCCCCGGCGGCGAAGGAGCGCAGCTGGGCGAGCCCTGCCGAGGCGGCTGCCTTTGCTTCGGACTTTGCCTCGCTCTTGGACTCTGGGATGTGCGGCACCTTGTGTCCGATCTGTGCCGGGACTGCGTTCTGGATGGCCTGGTTGATGGAGGCGGCGGGGTTGTCGTTGGAGGCCATGATTTATTTGGTAGTGACGGTCAGCTCTGCAGCCAGCGGCGAACAGTAGCGGTCGCTTCGGGCAGTTGTCGCAGAGGATGCGAGCTGGATGGGATGGGGTTGTAGGCCGCGGTTGGCCAAGGTCGGGTCGAGTGTCAGGACCGCGCTTTGGCTTTGTCCTTGTCGCTCTCCGGGCTTCCCTCTGTTGCTGTCAAGCCCCGTCCGTCCGTCCGCCCGTTGCCCGAAATGCGCCTAGCCCTCGAACTTGTGACGCTGCGCTGGTTTGTGTTAAAAGAAAACCAAGGCCTGTGTAGTACTGTGGGATATGCTCTTGTGCGCCGTTCAAGTCAATCGTGCTGATACACTTGGCTTTTGTTGCTGCGTGTCCCTCTTCTTTTTTTTAACCGTTCGGAGTCTGAGGGCCGGGTTGGGAATTCCCGCGGTATAAAGGGCGGACCTTGGGTTTGCGACGTCACGGCCGAGCCTCGGCTAACTTTTTGGTGGTGTGTAGTCAATAGCGGCCTAGCCTAATAATGTTGTACCGACCGTAGGTACCCCCACGCCACACTTCCAGCTCCTGAATCTGTGCGCCGCCGGAACTGGTCTTGGTCACCTGCGTCTTATTGTTGATGGCGATGACTCGGACTAGTCGGTCCTTTGAATGCTGTTGTATCCGTCGTCTGTCGTGGTCCCCGAGTCTTGAATCGATGATTGCTGGATGGAATTCAGGGTCAGAATTAAGCCTCGGCAACTCGAGCACAACTCTCCTTCATCGGCAGGATGTCTCCATAATTCTCTTTGCCTGCTGAAGATGGGGTCGGGAAATGGGTCCAGATCCATCGTCAAGGACCAGGACTGTCAGGCGGGATCCCCCAGATTTTTGTATCTTACCCACTTATCCCGCGCTGGACCAGCTGTTCGGTCCCAGCGACAATCTTGACAGGCTGACAGGGCAACATGACTTCATCCGCAGCTTGCCAGCTTGCGGGCCAGAGGAACCATGCGCCGCCCCCCATGTCCGGTAACATGGAAAAAGAGAGAGGCTGCTGCTAGCCCAGCAGCCCAGCCAGTGCCTTGGTTTGTGATTTGTGATTTCTGATAGCTACTGGTAATGTCGACAGCTGCGGACAGATGGAGGCCAAGCAGCCTAGGCGCGGGCAAACTTGGCGGCTACCAGCCAACGGGGCCGGCGACTCGGGTTCGCCATGACAGCACGTACTGTAAAGGCCAGACTGAACTGGAGGGGAGATGAGGTCGTTCTTAATAATGACGAGGGACCCAGGTGGGTTGGAGGTGCTTACAGGCTATATAACTTCCGAGGTCGTAAGTGCTCGACGGGTGAGGGGCACTTCACAAATGGGTGGCTGCATGCATCAGGTGAGGGCACGGCGGCGAGCAGCCGTCGCTACACAAACAGTGCCCAGCCAGACTACCCCGATTCGACCAGAAACGCCGTCCCAGTAATACTGTCATGTGCTGGCCATTCCTATGCAGGTAATATTAATGATAGTAAATAACCTCTGAAAACCCCTGGTATCCTCGCTTCTCATCCCGGGTATCTCTCACGTCCCCAACCTGCCCCTGCAACCCAGTAAATCAGAAATATGGCTAGGGTATTGAAAAACAACGTACATATAACCCACATTTCGCCACTTGCCATCTACCTCCATGCCTATGCAACGCAGTGCTGCATTTGTGTCTGAAATGGGACAATATGAGCAAACATCACTCTCTGTTGCATTTACAACGTAGCCCCCGGCCATCTGTATGAATGGTTTCAGGTACTGGCTGCACGTCCTAGAGGCTCAAGCGGTTGTTACTCTATGAGGTCTTATGCGCATCAGCTCAAGATATGAGCAGTTGATGCGGATATTAGCGAGCCCCGCGACCGCGAGACCGTTGACGAAGTATGTAAATGCTGAGGCCCGATACACGAACACCCAGAAGTCCGGGAGATGGGATCGCTTGGTGAGACAATATCCCTAAACTCATGGCGCAGGGTGTCAGCAAGCCCACGACAAGAAAGGGAGATTGTGTCATCCCCACCAAGCACTAACTCGCTTCCAAAAGGACTCAAGGAAGGGTAAGATTTTCTTCGTTCCACGGTACTAATAATTCTACTGCGGCTGGGTTTGTCCACCTAAAGTTGTCTGGAATACCGGCACAAATGGCAGTGAGTGAGGGTACTTACACAAAATTGTTACGGTAGCACACCCAGAGTGTAACTGTTTGAAGGTGGTGGACTGATAAATGGACTACTAATGGGGCGCTCGGCCCAGCACTTGAACGGCAACCAAAGATGCGTAAAGAGTCGGGACTACGAGAATCCGAGTCGTTTTGCAGTGTGTCATAAAATAAAAGCGACCTGAAATTGCATCTCAGGTCTTTGGACCTCAGCTTGTTGGCAAAGAGATGGTGTTGTTCATCCTTACATGCTAGTTGCGAGCCCGATCACACCATGAGAAAACGAAGGCAAGGCACAAGGCAGCCTAGACGTCGATTAGGGTCTTCGCAGTTTGAACTCAATTAGCCACACAAAGTTTACGAAGTAATAACAAGAGTACTGACAGCTCCATCTGGGACTCATACGTATAGTCTCACTCCGATTTCTCAACGGGGATCTGCATCCAGTGACAACAACCATGAGCACCTTCCTTTCACACTGCTCTGGCCGCCGCATCTGAATCACACGTTAGTGTGGAAGAGTTGGTCAGGTTTGCCCAGTACCCAGAGCTGCTGCTGGAAATTTGCGTTGTCACTGGCTGTATCTTTGGGGCTGGAAAATTGAGGAAGTTAACACTCATCCTGCCCGGGGGTGGAATTGGCAGGGCATAGTCATCATTGCCGTCGCTCCGAGTACCCTCCAAGGTCCGACAGGTGTCCAAAACGCTGTTCTGAATCAATTTGACCCGCGACATGAACTTCAACTTGCTACCCTTCACAGCTCCCGGTTGGCCCGGTGGTAAGGCCGGCATTGGCAGGATCTCTTGTTTCAGGGCTCTCCTTTCCTGCTTTGTAAAGAGAGCTCGGAACGAGACAAGGCAGGCAATTATGTACGCTTTGTAGAGAGTCAGCTGGCTGCTAACAGCGGGGTGAGAGTGTACCGTACAAACATGGAATTCCATCGCGAACCAGAACCAAATCCAAGAAATGTTTCATTCCTCTCAGGTTATTTGCATCGAAAGGCTGGTAGATACCGCCGAAGCTGCTGCCTCTGATGATGGTGACGACTATAGTGAATATCACAAGTGCGAAGATGCCAGCCAAAGCAACTTTCTGGCGGAAACTGATCTGAACTCCCCAAATGACTGAGATGGGAAATCCAATGACTATGGAAATGAATCAGCAAGCCGCTCGTCTCCGTGTCCCGTTGGGGAAGTGTGCTCTCACTCATTGCATCTGTCACAATATCAAGGATACATGAAACTTTGAAGCGCGTGTACGACTCCTGCAGCGATGAAGGTAGATTGCATGTTGTGACGATATACATGACAGGTCCGAACATGCACTTGGTCTGCATGATGCCCAGCTCTGTAACACCGCACGCCATGGTCAAGGCCAGCACGACCCACCAAAAGATCCGGAAGTGTCGAACCCTACCACCTAGGCGATAGAAGAAAAGTAAGAAGTTCAGCTTGATGAGCCATATTCCAATGTAGCTGAGAATCATGGCAACCCCAAACTCGCGAAGCCCCGTCTGGGTGTCAGAAAGAAAGTCTGGTCCGGGAATGAAGTCTGGGTCTGCTATGTTGTACACGTATCCGAGCCCCAGCTGGCAAAGAATGTTGGCAGCGAGGGCGATGGCCAAAGCGCCGACCATGAGCCAATCGTCAACATAAAGACGGCGAAAACAGACCATCCGCACGTAGGCTCGGAAGCTGAAGGTAACGGCACAAAGAGCGAAGGTTGTCCACACGATTCCCTGTCCAAAATGTCAGGAACCCAGACGAGCTACAAACTGCAATGGGAAGGGAGTCCTCACATGGAAAGCCTCTTTTGATACCAGCGGCGCGGTCGTCTGGAGCATACCGCTGTTGTATGTGGGCATTGTCACGGAAAGAGTATTCCGGTGATATCAGACTGAGGAAAGGTAATTGCAGAGATCTGGTCTGCTATCCACATTGGAAGAGGCGGGGTCCTGGAGTATTGGTGAGGGATCCTGGGCGCTTCACACTTAAGTACGCATGCTCGTCAAACCTAAGCGCATAGTTCAGCCTTCAGAATCTTGCTCACATGCCCTTCGTCAGGAATTGCTATTCTCGGAGCCTTGTTTCTCACTCTATTCACAGCCTGCCTCAGCCTCTTCTGTGAACCACTGTTATGCAGGATGACCAGGAATGGTGTGGAGAACCATGACAGAAAGATCATATTATTTCGCCGTCAAGCTGAACTGACACCTGACTGCGGGAAGACACCCACGCCGTGCAGAGCGCCCGCGTATTTGCGCCCAGCCATGGAAAGAGGATTAAGGCTCAGGGAGTCTAACAATGGCTACAGAGCTCATGATCACATCGGGGTTGCAATTTTCATGCGGTGTAGCCCTCCCGAGTTGCTTCGAGGCTGTTGAATGATATCATGTTCCACGCACACCTGGAGCGGAAGTCTGCTTCACGCTATTTACTTGTGCAACTTGGCCGGTAAGCCAACTGACCAGTTGACGTGACATGTCGTACTGCTGTGTGTGAACGTGGCACGGCATGCTGCGTAGATCTTGGGGGCCTAGGGCAACCGCAATATGAGCGTATTTAATAAGCACCCCAGCGGGAAGAGAGGTTTTTTGTCCTTCTGCAGTAAAGAGTATTATGCTCTTGCACTATTGCTGATTTTGGTCGTCATGAGCTCAACGTTCTCATATACCCGCATTTACAAACATTGTCTGTTAACAATACAGGTTGTCATTTGAATTGAAAGATCGGCTGCAAGGCTCAGAGAATCTCGGAACACTTCGGAGTGATTCAAAAGATGCAGCAGCACCAAGCCATGACAGCCTGGCTAGGGATCAATATTCTGGTTAGACGGTCCTTTTCCTGTGGAGGGTAATGATGGAGGTATTTGTGTGATCGGAAAACCCTTGACAAGTTCTCATAAAGCATTGCGGGACTTCCCGGGGTTTCTAAATGTCTGCTGAAAGCCCGATCATCTATTCCTAGATGATCTCATTCTCCGGTTAAGAGGCTCCCCATCACTGTCGCCCACCGCTGCCGGTGTGTTGTTGACTTTTTTCCCTTCTTCTTCCAGATACCGTGAGTTGAACGGCATGTCAAAAGTATAATCGGGTGGCCAGAGTGGGCGAGTGGAAGGGATGTAGATGAGACTAAGAATTTCTTGAACCCAGGCGGGTTGCTCCTGTGTTGTCAATCACAATTGAAATAGTGGTGATAAGATTTTGGGGCGATCATATTGGCAATGCAACTCGCACGGTGATAAACTGCTAAATATGCTATTTTAACCAGCCTGGTCAAATATGCATCACAGACAATGATGCGGTTGATGCAGGTTCCTCTGTGGCTCGTCCTGCTGTCCGGCACTCCGAATTAGTACCGGTGCCCATTCAACCCGGGGTCCCGCTCCGACTCCGTGTCGGGTGGGGCCGGGCCCGTTCGAGTCCGATGGCGCCTCGGTAGGAGGGCAGAAAGACGAACACGGGCCAGATTGGGGGATGCGGGAGAAAACTCGGCTGCTTGTGTTCTGTGAGGTTCGTCTCACGGAAATGAGACAGACACAGGCCGGACCATTTGGCAGGTTGCATAGACACGCCATGTCTGTTCACAATTAACCTAAAAGTTCCTCGAGCAGGCCGGGTCATTCAAGAACAGTTCGGGGCTGACAGTAGTAGAAGGAACAGGGCAAGACGAAGAACGGGCTAATGCTCTCCATCGGTCATAGCATCCGCCTACTGTTAGCCGGGATGCAACTCGGCCTTCTAGATTAAGAGCTGCCGGGATAGCTCGCGTTGCCCCTCCTTGCTACCGATATAATCCAACTCCCTCACTCTATCTCGTCATCCACACTTTCTCCTTTTTGAGAACGGTCTCGACCACTGATAATGAGCATATCGGATGTAGTTGATTGTTGTTTGGAATAACAAGTGGCTTCAATTCCAGTAACTGAGCGCTTCCTCTCGGCGGACTCTGTCATCGGTCATCGAGGTTCTCGGACCCCTTGCGACACCCTGCATGGTCATGCAAGATCCACAGCCGCCACTTCCACCCGCGGGAATCGCCTCCAATACCGCATTGTAATCGCCCCAACCTGCTTCAGCAACGACACTGACCTACGACCTGCGACAAACCACAGTCTTTTCCCTACCGACTCTGCCGTCAAAACCTTGGAACACCTACGGCACGACAAGCAATCACTGGCGTGAACATTGCTCTGCCACTCTTCCTCCGCACACCCACACACGCACGCGACATGTCCACATCGTCGACCCCAGGTTCCGCCGCGCTGCTGCGGCGGCAACTTAAACAGATGCAGACGGACAAGGACATCCCAGGGATATCGTGTGGCTTGGTTAACGACAGTAACATCTACGAATGGGAGGTCATGCTCATGATAAACGACGAGACAAAATACTACGGAGGTACCGCCAGCCCCTCTGAACCCTTTGGCTCCCCCGTCGATCCCGCGTCCTCTCCCTCGCTCCCTCTCCCCTTCCGCCCCTCATTCCACAAGACAGATACACGGAACTCAACCCGCTGACATGCCGCCCCAGGAGCAAATTTCCGCGCGCGCCTAAAGTTCCCGCCCGAGTACCCCCTGATGCCGCCCGCCCTCACCTTCCAGGACCCCATCCCCTTCCACCCAAACGTCTACCCGGACACGGGCCTGCTGTGCATCAGCATCCTGCACCCGCCCGAGGAGGATAAGTACGGCTACGAGGCCGCGTCGGAGCGCTGGAGCCCCGTGCAGACCCCCGAGACCATCCTGCTCAGCGTCATCAGCCTGTTCGCCAGCCCCAACGATGAGTCCCCCGCCAACCCCGAGGCCGCCAAGCTCCTGCGCGAGGAGAGGGCCGGTGCGAATAAGGACTTCCGCAAGAGGGTGCGGAAGTGCGTCAGGGAAAGCCTCGGGGAGGACTGAACATTGTTTAGGGAATCATGATGTTCCTTCTTCGGGGGTCTGGTTCAGCAGAGCGGTTCAGGAGTACGTCAATGTGACACTATATACCCTACAGCAGTCACCGTGAGCGGTGCATTGCATCAGGCCGGTGGTGGCGATGTCATCCCTTCTAAGGGGCAAATAGGCTGGCAAAGGTGGAGGCCAGACAGAGGGCAGTGGACGGCCGGATCTCAGGGACCCTGAAATTGGGCTCTGGGACCGTATCTGTAGACTTTTGGTGGTCTGTCAAGTGGCCTCTGTATCAAATTGAATTCGAAGCGAATATAGCGAACTAGGACTAGTATCATCATCCACTCATGCCAGCCGTAACCATACGCACCACTGTGGCGGGGGCAGACATGTCCGGGCAGGGCGCCTCATTCCTCCGCAGGAAAACCCAAAAGGGGCTTGACGACCTCATCCCACTCTTCGTCCCACCGGCGGCTGCCCTCCCTGACGGCACCTTCCCTCAGCCTCGCCAGCTCGGCCTGGCCCTCGGCGCCGAGCAGCCGTGACATGGCATCGCCCAGCTCGCCCGGCGTCTCGAAGCCACAGCCGTTCTCGCCTTCCCTGACCAGCTCGCCGAAGCTCTCGTAGCCCGAGTACGCCAGCACCGGCAGGCCCGCGCCGAACATGTCCACCACCTTCATGGGCAGGTCGACGCCGGAGCTGCTCATGTGCAGGCAAATGCCCAGGTCTGCGGCGGCGAGGAGGCGCGCGTAGTTCTCGAACGAGAGAAACGCCGTGCGCACCGTGATGCCCGGGAGCTTCCCCTCGGCGGCGAGCCTCGCGATCTTGGCCTCGTACGCCGCCTTCTGTGGCCCGCGGCCCGTGATTATGACAAGCAGGGGCAGCTGCGACCCGCCGGCGGCCGAGGCGGCGCCGTACTGCACCAGCGCGTCCAGGAGGAGGCCGAAGTCCTCGTCGGGCGTCCAGGACGTGCTGCTTACGACGAGTCTCTGCTGGCCGCCCGTGATGGCGGCGGCGAAGTCGCGCGCCTCGTCCACGGCCGAGAGGTACGACTCCCGCTGGCTGGGGGAGGCGACGGGCTGGAAGATGGCGGCGGGGCGGTCGTGCATCGTCACGATGGGGGAGCGGATGCCCCACGGCGCCCTCCGCAGCTGCCGCTGCATGGCATGGGTGACGGTCAGGTTGGCCGAGGGCGCGAGGCGGCCGAAGAAACATTCATAGAGCTTCGATATGCGGACGAATGGGTGGGAGGACCCACGCGTGCCCTCGAGGATGGTCCAGCCATAGTTGTGCCAGTCTATGACGAGGCGTGTGTTGCGGATGGTGCATGTCAGCCACGCCACAGCGAGAGTTGGTATTGAGGGCGGATTCTGTATACTGTGGTGAGATTCTGTGGCGGAATTCTTCCAGGCACCCGGATGCAGCAGACATACCTGGACGAGCAGCCATTGCGCCGGCTGTGTCTTGTACAACAGGACGTGAAGTAGATTGAAGACCTGCCATAGCACCTTGGCCGGGCCTGTGATGATGAATGGAGCAGACTTCGATCTAAGGACAGCTGGTGGAGTGCCCAACCCGCAGACGCTGACATTGGGCAGCTTCGTGAGAGCCGGCAACAGGGCTGACTCTGTGAGGTGGTGGGTTAGCACGAGGCCATCCGGAGTGGGAGAGCTGCATCAGACAAACCGTGGTAGCCTATCAACTCGACGGTCCCTCCATGCTTGGCAATGCTGAGCGCGTGGTATTGCATGCGAGGACTGCGGCCGATGTCTCCCAGCACCAGGACCTGGGCTGTTACATGTCGTCTTGCGGCTGGGGTTGAGGTTGGGCGATATCTGGATGGGAATAGCAGGAACGAGGCGACAAGGAGAGTGAGAACTACGGCCCCGACCAGAGACAACAGTATCACCTGCATCTCCATCTTGACCTACGTGGTGAAACAAGGAGATGGTTCTGGCTATAATGGGTACTCCATTGAAGGTGGTTGACGCAGAACACTGGGCACAGGGTCCGGTTCAGTGAGACGTGTACGGAGTAAAGATGGAGGTGAGTCTGAGTTAGACAACCATCCAAACTTTTCCTAGCACACGGACGGGCTCACAAGATTCATCCATACATTGATTTACACGGCCCCTGTTCTTGCTGAACCCTGAGCTGTCAATTTGGGGTTGACGCAACTCCGAACAGGCCAGGTCTGCTATATACCACGGGTGTATCCCAACTCTATTAATGCATCCCGTCTGTTCTTTTGCCTTTTTGCAGGAAGATAGCAAAGTTGACATACCCATACCCGGCCCGGGGTAGCTGGTCCCAAGCTGCTGGGGCCAGGTCGATCAGGTTAGCCTGCTGTTGCTGTGTGCAGCTTTGCTGCTAACACTGATAATCCCTACCCCTTTCGAGATTAGGCCGGGTTCTTTCCTGCATGCAGTCGCGGCAGAGGGACGTGATCGGCTGGCGCCAGAAGAGAACAAAGAGCAGCTGAGAGACTGGCTGGGCTTGGCTTGGCTGCTTGGCCGCTGGCTGGCGCGCTAAGCTCAGGGGAACCTTGGGCAGTGATGACGGCGCTGTGCCACCCTGCCACCCGCCCTACCACCCACCCCCACGATTCGCCCTCTCCTTTCGAGGAAGGTCGTCCCCAGATTTCCGCGCTCTCCTCTCTGATAACAACAGATGCGACCTCGTCCTCCCTCCCTCTCGACTCAAGCTCCGAGCCGACTCAATTGAAGAAGACGCGCCTCTTCATACGAACTTCTCGCTCCACCATTTCTGGATCTCCTCAGACGGCCCTGCGAAAACGGCCAGTTCCGCCTCGGCTCCGTCGACACGGGCCAGACACGACGCGAGGTCCAATACCAGGGGTCACAAAAGACAAGCGGGCCGAGAATATCGTGGGCCATCCCATCGTGCGGGGCCCCCGTTATCTCGCGAGCTGGGAGCGGCAGACACGGGACATATCGCCATCTGCCTCATGCTGTAGCCGCCTCTCGTCCTAAGCACTTTGTCGTGCGGCTCAGGGGCAGCACGACTTAGACGACGCCAAGCCCTGGGCTGTTCTCGCCTCAGCTTCAGCATCATGGCCTCCACCTATGTGCTGCCGGGGACTACCATGCCCACCTCCCACCGACACCATGGCCATAAGCATGCCCACTCTCGCTCACGCTCCCCCTCCTTCGGCTCCTTGAACAGGTCCTTTAAGATGGACTCGAGCTTCGGTATACCTTCACCAAGCCTCGACGGCGAGCACGACCACGGCCATACCCACTCTCACTCGCACAGCCATTCCGAGCCACAGACGCAGCACATCCATCATGCGAACTCTATGCAGCCGCGCCAGAATGTTCCCCCACCGCTGCTGCCCAGCAACGGGTGGAAGACCACCTCGACGACTACGGGAAAGCACCTAATTACTCCAATCACCGCGTCTTTTTCTGAGCAGTACGAAGCGCCGGAACCCCAGGGTACAGAGCCGCATCACGACCATTCTGCCGAGCGATCGAGGGTCACCAACATGCTACTGCCGTACACCTCGAAATGGCCCATATTACATGCAATCATGACGGAGAAAGATTCGAGGAGGATCTTCTACTTCATGAGGTACGATCTTAAAAGGAAACGGCATCTGGGTGTAATATGCTAACAATCTCTCATCACAGCCTGAACTTTTTCTTCATGACAATCCAAGCCTTCTATGGGTACATCACAGACTCTCTCGGCTTGCTGAGCGACAGTATCCATATGTTCTTCGACTGTGTTGCGCTCGCTGTTGGTCTGTTTGCTTCTGTAGCGAGCAAATGGCCGCCAAGTGCCCGCTTTCCCTATGGCTTCGGCAAGATCGAGACGCTCAGTGGCTTTGCCAATGGCGTGTTTTTGGTGCTCATCAGCGTTGAAATCATGATAGAGGCCGTGGAGCGGATCGTCGAGGGCAGGGAGACAAAGAGGCTTGCTGAGCTGTTCATTGTGAGCAGCCTCGGCCTGGCTGTGAACCTCGTCGGCATGGCAGCGTTTGGTCATCACCATCACGGCCATGGAGACAGCCATGGATGCGGCGGACATTCCCATGGCCACGCAGAATCGGAATCACACTCACACTCGCACTCACATTCCCACCATCACACAGATTCGCATTCGCATTCACATACGCTATCGGAGAAGAGCAGCCATTCGCATGATCACGGGCACGATCACAGTGATCACCAGCATCAAGAGTCCCACGGGCACGACCATCATCACCACCACCATTCTCATTCTCATTCGCATGACAATGAGAACATGCTCGGCATATATCTGCATGTCTTGGCAGACACACTAGGCAGTGCAGCAGTGATAGCGTCGACGATTATGACCCATTTCGTCCCCTGGTCCGGTTGGGATCCACTGGCCTCGTTCCTGATCGCAGCACTCATCATGGGATCTGCCATACCGCTCGTTAAGTCGTCTGCACGGCGACTTCTTCTGACCATTCCAGACGACATCGAGTACACTCTCCGCGAGACCATGTCGGGGATCCCAGAACTTCGCGGGGTTGCAAGCTACTCGGTGCCCAAGTTCTGGATCGACGACCGCTTCTCAGGCGAGGATGCCCCACCGGGGAAGATGATGGGCGTCATGCACGTCGTCGCTGTCCGCGGTGCTGATATGGGGGACGTCCGAGACCGTGTGCGCAAGTACCTCGCGTCGAGGAACATCGATGTCACGTTGCAGGTCGAGCGGGAAGGGGACGGTAGCTGTTGGTGCGGTGTCGGGAAGACGCCGCTGAGCCCGCTCACTCCCATAGGAGCTTCGCAGAGCCTGAAGGCGCGCTAGGCGATGCGACCTTTCAGAGACATGGCGATCTATGGCTGAGATGGGTCATGATTGTATTCGATTTGATGAGGCATTTTAGTTACTGTGGCGCACATATTTATTCTCTGATAGCGGAGACACTTGATGTGACATTTTGTACATTATTTTACACGATTCCCATTAGAGGGTGTTGCAATAGATGAGATACCCTATGATTTGATTTTCTCCTGTGCTGTGGCTCAAGTCGTCTTTGGTCCGACACCCACCCAGTGTCTCGCGACGTGAATGCAGTTCAGTGTGCCTCTGATATCGTAGATGGTATCGTCAATATCTGGAGTTCCGAAGCGCAGGTACGCATGACGAGCAATTCTGGCTGTTTGTGCCTTTTAGCTCTTCGACACGGCCCTGGATGGGTCTCCAGGGGCGGATGGCCGCTCGATAGCATGCTGCTCTGGTTCGTGTATCGCCTCCGAATAGAAGAGTTGGTGCTCCGCGGAGAGGTCAGACCCTCACAGTCTGCGTAGCCATGTTCCTTCTTGCCTTGAATCCATTCGGAACGGGCAGTTTTCCGCACTGGGCCACCACTTGCATATTCGGCCGTGGCGTTAGCCCCCTTGCTGGAATATAGCGAAGGTCTCGGATTCGGGCACTGAAAAAGTGCTGGAATCACAGGCGCTCTCACTTCTTGGACGTCCCGAAGCCAGCGATTCCCATCGCGGCCATCATGTCCTCCTCGTCGTGCTCGCCCTCGATCCTCACGTCCTCGCCGTACTCCATCTTGACGCTCTTCTCCTTCTCCCTCTCGGCCCGCCTCTTCTCCTCCGCCTCCTTCCTCTTCCGACGGCGCTCGTCCCTCTCGCGCGCCTCGTCCTCCTCGTGGATCTTGATCCTCTCCTGCAGGCTCGTCTCGCGCTCCCTCTCGAGCTCGAGCTTCCGCTCCCAGATATCGTCGACGCGCCGGTGGACGTCCTCGGCGGAGGCGGCCTTGACCTCGCCCGTCTGGCCCATCGCCCGGACGTGCTGCATCGAGTTGATGTGCTCGACCCACTGGATGTTGTCCTTGAACGTCAGGTCGCACGCCTCGCAGTAGAACCCGGCGCCGCGCCCCCGCTTGCCCACGCCCGCGCCCGCCGCCACCAGCTGCGTCTTGCCCACCTGGCTGCTCAGGTCCAGCACCGCGCTCCGCGCCTGCGTCAGCGTCTCCTCGCCCGTCATCGGCTTGTAGTACTTCTTGCCCGCCAGCTTCGCCTCGTACCGCGCCTTGCCCTCCTCGCGCTCCGCTGCCTCCCGCGCCTTGGCCTTGGCCGCGTACTCTTCCACATCGTATTTCTTGCGGAACGACGTGTCGTCTGCCGCTGCGCCATAGGCGCCGCCACTTGGTTTGGACATCGCGATGGGGCAGCCGCTGCAGTTCGAGGTTGGAACCAGTCAAGGCGACGCGGTGGGCGTTGGGTGATGGATGTCGGGAGAGTTGCGGTATGCTGGTTGGTTACGTCTTTTGGAAGTGATGCGGCCGGGCGGGCAGGCATCAGATAAGATATGGGAAGCTCTTCGGCCGATGTTAGTGCGAGCCTCAGAGTACCTGAGCCATGTGTGCGCAACAAGACAAATGCGAGGTATAGTGGGCTGTCTCAGTAACAGGGATGAGCAAATATGGGGAAATTTTAAGATTTCGGGATTGCTGTAGCCAATTCAAAGTTAATTCGACATCTTCTTCCAAGCACGACGTCTGCTGTCGTACGGTCACCACTCGTCGAAATGCTGTACCTCGTAGGCCTCGGCCTGTCCGATGAGACAGACATCACGGTCAAGGGCCTGGAGGTGGTGAAGAAGGCGTCCCGAGTCTATCTTGAAGCATATACCAGCATCCTGCTCGTGGACAAACCCATCCTGGTGAGTCAAGGCCGAATCTCCTTGTCCTTTCCCTGGTATTTACAGTAAATGAAGAGCTAACACTGACAAACCAGTAGGAAGCCTACTATGGCCGCCCAGTAGTCCTGGCCGACCGCGAAATGGTCGAGTCGAACAGTGAAGAGATCCTGCGAGACGCCCAGACCGAGGATGTAGCATTCCTCGTCGTCGGCGACCCGTTTGGCGCGACCACACACACCGACCTCGTCCTGCGCGCGCGCGAGCTGCAGATCCCCGTACGGACCGTCCCGAACGCCTCCATCATGAGCGGCATCGGCGCCGCAGGGCTCCAGCTTTACAACTTCGGGCAGACAGTGAGCATGGTGTTTTTCACGGACAGCTGGCGGCCGAGTTCATTCTATGACCGGGTCAAGGAGAACAGGCAAATTGGCCTGCACACGCTCGTGCTGCTAGACATCAAGGTCAAAGAGCAGAGCATCGAGAACCTGATGAGAGGAAGGATGATCTTCGAGCCGCCCCGCTACATGACCGTGGGCCAGTGTGCCGCGCAGATGCTTGAGGTCGAGGAGGAGAGGCAGGAGGGCGTGTGCGGGCCCGACAGCCTTGCCATCGGCGCGGCAAGGGTTGGCGGCAAGCTGGAGAAGTTCGTCGCCGGCACACTGAAGGAGCTCTGTGATCAGGATGAGGTGCTCGGTGCTCCCTTGCACAGCCTGGTGCTCCTGGGACGGAGGACACACGAGCTGGAGCATGACTACGTCCGCGAATTTGCCGTGGACAAGGAGAACTTTGACAGGATTTGGAAGGCCGAGTATGGCAAGCAGCAATGATCCACGTTCATGTTCACGGCATTCCTCGCAGTGTGGCGCATTCAGCAATCTAAACCTTCTCTTGAGCTCAAGGCTTACTTTTCAGCACAAGCCAGCTCAAGCGGAAGAGGTGACATGCCAGAATTGTGCTGGCTTGGGTAATATAAGGCAATTGGGGGAGGGGCGACGATCCCAACCCCTTCAAGTAGGGATGATCAATCGGTATTGAAGCTGGCTGACGTCCATCTCGCCCGATTTTAAGCCATATTCCACCGAGTTGCGCAATCGGAGAATTGAAGGAAAGGGATAGGTGATCGCTGTCTGTCAAATGTCGGGTGCGAATGCGTGACGGAGAGCTAGCGCATGTCATCGAACAGCTCGACGCACAGATGACATCATTAAGAAGGAGGAAAGAGCGATGTCCCTTCGATGATGATATATCGCGTCTGCTACGATGCGAGAGAATTGGAGAAGGTACAACACTGAGGAAGGGGTACTTAAGTAGCTCTAGATACGAAGGTGCTTGTGTGTGTGCTTTGGACAGCTCTCATCCCTTGCTCTACTTCAACACCTATTAAACAACAACACCAATTCCCTTTGGCCTTGATCACCACATACCATCATCACATCCCACCTTGACTACCCACCAAGTATGTTGTCTCTCCGTCCACAGCTGCCAAAGTCGTTGCCTTCTTCCAGAGCATACATCCGTTTGCTCGGTAGCCAATTCTCTAGACCTTTGGCCACCCCTCGACACTTGCCACCGTTGTCCACTGCCAAATCTCAACCCAACCGGATGCTGACTTTATCGTCTAGAAAGATGTCTTTCTCCAACACAAACACAGGCGACAAGCCCGCCGACCCTTATAAGGCAGCCAATGCCGACCCCAATGTCTCGGTTGAGCAAAAGATCACAGATCTGAGTGCTTTCATCGACGCCAGCAAGTTCGGAATGATGACCACACGCGACGCCAGTTCCGGCAAGCTTGTCTCACGGTGCATGGCTGTTGCAGCCAAGGAGTCCGGCGGAATTGACCTCCTGTTCCACACAAACACCGAGTCCCACAAGACAGATGAGCTTCAGGATGACTCCCACGTCAACATCTCCTTCCTGAACTCTTCCGGGGAGTGGGCCTCTATCTCAGGAACGGCAACGGTGCAAACCGATCGGGAGTTGGTCAAGAAGCACTACAGCCCGATCCTGAAGACGTGGTTGGGAGATCTCGGGGATGGCAAGCACGACGGTAGCGAGAACGACCCTCGCATCGGTGTGATTCGGGTGAAGACAGTCACCGCAACGTATGCTCTCGTTGCGAAGAACATCATCAGCCGGGTCGCCGAGATGGCTCAGGGTGCTGTGACGGGCAAGCCAGCTGCTGTCAACAGCTTGAGGGAGATCTCAGAGGCTGAGATCACGCAGTGGAGAAGTGTGCATTAGGACAAGAACGCTGTCGTCGTGAGCCGACGTTGCATAGCATGCCATGTAATTTTGCAGGCCAGTTGTGGCAAACAGCCCACACATAATGACAAATTTTAATTGACCAACTCTCCGAGTACGCAAACCCATGCCACTGGTAAACAGATCGCACCAACCCAGAACGTTCGCTTTTAACACATGCGTGCCCTTTCGACATATCACCTCCAGTGCGATAAATGACTCTAGCGTAACACTACAGCACAAGGCATACGGCTGTAAAGTTTTTGACTCCCAATTTTTTCTACGAGCTTTGCTTGGGTCCGCTACACAGCCACAGCATCTATTCCCCAACCTCCTGTAGGTCAAGTTCTTTTGGAAAAACCTCCTATAGGACATCGTCCCATAAAACGACATCCCATACCACAGCCTTCGATAGGACAGCCTTCGATAGGACAGCCTCCCATGGGACATCCTCCTATAGGACATCCTCCTGTAGGACATCCTCCCATAGGAAGCCTCCCATAGGAAGCCTCCCGTAAGATAGCTTCCTATGGGACAACCTCCCATAGGATAACCTCTTATAGAAGAATCTCCTCCAGAAAGACCTCCTTCAGGATAACCTCCCACGGGCTATAGGTAACCAGTTAGATAGGAATCAAGCTATAGGAAGCTCTCTAATGGCGTGTTGCGAGCTTTCAAGATGTGTGTGGTGTTACTGTAAAAAGGTATGTGATATCCCCGGACAACATGGTGGGTCTTTCGAATCCCTGCGGGGTGTTTACACAGCATTACTATACGAATCAGGAATGTTCTGTCGGAAAAGGAAAGCATGCCCATGCATGTGTGCCGCCGGGAATAGAAGGAATTCATCGAGAGCTACCCTGGAACAGTGCAAGTTTAAGGGACTCAAAAGATGGGATGGCGTTGCCAATGGGGCCAAAAGTACAAGGGTGTTCAAGCATGAGGCATGCTTCACATCACTTTGAGGGTTGCACTGATGGACGGGATCTGTTCTCGAAAGTCGACCACACCGAAATTCAAACACCTCGCTCTGCCTGAAAGGGGCAGCATTGCTACTGTCACAGTCTTGGCACATGGAGACAGATGTTCGCAATATATCACTTGATTTCCGTTTCACCGATACCCTACTCGCAACCCAGAACGTTTCCTACAGTCAAGACACTTACCATGATGACCCGATCCCACGGCAAACTCAACCGTGACTCGCAATCGACGCGACCGACTGGCTCCTCCGTAGTGCTACTCTGCTCACTGCCCTCCTCAGTGACATGGTGGAGGTCACCTTGCGCAGCCTAGACGGCCGCTCCTCTGGATCCGCCCCAGCTTCTGTCCTGTAATACGGCGTGGCCGCGTCCTTGCCCGATTCCCCGTCCATGTACTCGCGAAGTGTCTCGGGCAGCGGCGCCGCGCCTGGCCGCAGCAAGCTCCTCTCAAACCCGCAGTTGCTCAGCTTGTAGTCCCTCAGCAGCACCTTGAGCTTCTTGTGGTAGACACGGTGGGCCTGGTAGCAGACCAGTGCATAAGGACTCCTCACTGTCTTCTGTTCGGACATGCGGACCGGCAGCGACATATACTGCAGCTGCACCGGCCAAAGGAAGTGATTGAACATCTGGAGCTGCCAAATGGTGTCTCGAGGCAGGACGATAAAGGACACCTCACGCTCGGCCGCGGGGCCCTTGCCGGCAAGTCTACCCTGCCCCGTCAGGTACTCGTCAACTAGTTGCCGTCTCGCCTCGTAGGCGCGGGTCTTGCGCGGGATAAGGCGTGCAGTGTGCACCTCGAAGGGCTTGACCGGCTTGAGGAGGGCCTCGTATATCTCGACCGAGTTCAGGGGCGCTTCGACCAGGAAGAGGACCTCATCTGGCCCGATGCGAACGCTGTCCTCGGGAATGCGCGAGGGGCCCACTGCCTCGAAGATATTGGTGTAACGGTCGTATATGAGAAGGCCATAGTCATCGGTTCGCTTTGGAGGTGGACCAGAAGAGGGCTTGGCCGAAGCTGCGGCGGACTGTTGTAGGACCGGGAATGTAGCCATCAGGTTGAGCTTGAGGCCCGCAAAGGGGACATTTGATCAAGTCAAAGACCACGAGAGGAAGAGTGGGCGTGATGAAGGCAGTCTTCGAACACTGATACTTTCCCGGGGGGCCACAGCCATACATATACCCATTCTGGTGTCATTTCACTGGAGACACCATAGTAGATCATGTTGCAAGTTTCCATATAGACTTTGGGAACTTGAAACAATGCGGGTAGAGACGTCGAGCCACGTCAGGACTGTCACGCCTCGGTTTTGTGGTGTGATAGGGTGTGCTGTGCATCTCGCGCAGATCCCCAAAGCAGGTGGCGTCCGTTTTGGGTTGAGCGTGTCGGCGTCTGGGGAAAGTTTAGACGGAGGTGGTATTGCTGCGTAGCAGGCCGACTGGTGGGAACTTTGCGGGATCCTCTCTCAGGTTTCATGATTCGAGTCCCGGGTGAGCCTGCCAGGGCCCCCGCCCGTCTTGCCATCCCGCAGTTTTTTGGCCCCCGTCGCACTGGCGCAACAGTACCTCAGGGTACGGGTCTCGGGCCCGTCAGGTACATGCCGATCCTGGCATCTCCGGCCGACCAGAGAGCCGGGACCATTGTGAGGAAATTCAACAATGTGTCCGTTGGCCGATCCCGTTGAGACCGATTTCCTTGTCCGAGCACTACAAATACACGCCCTGGGGACAAGGCGGCACGATCCCAGCCGACGGCACATTCTCTCCAAGTCGAAGCGCACGTCCTGTCGTGTTGCCTTAGGCTTGAATCATACCTTACACCGCAGGCACCCGGGGCTTCTGGGAGCTTTCAGGCGGAAGGAGAGGGAGAGCTTCCAAAGGGGGGGAGCTCTTGGAGCTGGAGTTTTCGGGGGCACCTACCCCTTCCACCCGCAACGCCCCTCTCCCGTCCGCAAAGCGCAGGTGCCACTTCCACCCGCGCCTGCACATGCACCTTGCACTTTGCACCCGCTCGACGACTTAGTCATTCGCGCACTTTGACCTCTGTTCGTCTGCGGCGTCTCCTCGTTCCGACCTCACCTCTTCTCGTCTCATCAACGTCCGCCACCTCCATTCATCGACGTCCGATTCCGCACGACATCAGCATTCTGTGCAGGAGACTCAGTCACTGTCGCCTCCCTCGGCCCAGTCGGGGCGGTGATACACATCGTTTCTGAACCTGGGCATCCGCATCTCGCCGACCCGACTTGGCCATCACCTCGCAGCTCTCGTCATCTCGTGGGACCATCCCCTCCTTCTCAACCAGTACCTAACGCTCGGGCCATCTCATTAACACAGGCTTGAGCCACCGGGCACCTCATCACTCATCTTCTCCCACTCACTCAACGCGTTTGCCAACTCATATCACATCCCACGTCTTACGTCATCTGCGACAACGACATCGGCGCCTGTCCTTTAGTGTACGCAGGGGTTGGTCTGTACACATCTGCACCAAAGACCCAGCCATATTTTGTGCAAGCACCAGTATTCATCATGGCCGGAACCATTGTGAGTTTTCAAAGCATGCTGCTGAGGGAGCCGGTCCTACGTCTAACAAATCCCAGGTACCGTGGGATGGTCGAGACCAGGAGGAGCAAAGCGAGATCCTCTACAATGCCCCCCTGCGCACCAAGAACCGGCAGCTGGAAGATGAGAACATGCACCTGAAGCGACTTCTAAGAGAGCACGGAATCCCGTGGTCCGACTCCGTTGCCTCTCATCACGCCTTCCGGTCCAGCGACTCAAACCCCAGTTCGGGACGCCGACGTAGCTCCCGCCTCTCTGCTGTCGGCCAACACCGCTTCCCTCATCTCCCCGTAGAGGTCATTCTCCGCATTCTCCATTATGCGCTGGTGGCAGACGGTCCTATTATCGACCCGTTGTCCAAGCTGAACACCGAGACTCTGACCTCCGCCGAAGCCAAATGCGGACCCCAGATCGCCATAGGTTTTCTGGCTACCTGCAAGGCATACCACGTGGATGGCAAACGGATTCTGTGGTACGTATATTTCATTTATGCACGGTCCCCAGGTGCAGCGTTTTTCTCTGACGTTTCCATCCAGGTCCAAGAACAGATTTTCCTTCACAAGCCCAGCAGCTCTTCGCAAGTTCAGCGAGCTTGACTTCAACCTGCGCAAGGGCATCGAGTCCATCAACTTGCGGATCGTAGCTCGCTACTATGACGATGAAAAGCGCCGCCACAGGCTGAGCCAAGACTACCATCCAGAGCTAACCAAGTCACAAGCGCTCAAAGTCATCCCACGGGTCAGGGACGAGAGCAGCATGGCGCGGAAAGGCTTTCACTCCTATGCCTGGACTCAGACGGTGGACTTCCTCGATGCTTTGCGCCCTCCATTCGACCCACATCACGCCCAAGGCAACCGACCGCGGCTCTTACCCGGCCTCTTGTCCATGCGCATGGATTTTGTCAACTTTCCGGATTACTTCCTGCCGTTCCCAGAAGTGGACCTCCATGAGATCGCTGCCCACGACTTCGGCTGTACCTTGAACGAGCTGATGGTCACGGGACTGCCTTGCTGCGAAGTTGGCATCAAAGCCGGTGCTGATCTGCAGGTACGTACAACCTCTTCCGCGTATGTATAGCTGCTAACAGGTCTTTATCAGGGCATGGTGAAAGATGACGGCCTTTTCTTGTGTCATGCTCCTTCATATGTACAACAGAAGAAATACCTGAAACCACTCTGCGGCTACGAGGGCCTCGCAAGGGTCGTCCGGGCCTGGCGAAAGTTGGCCAGGGAGCGCCAGGAAGCTGCGGGCCAAGTCTCGCTCATCAATGTCCCTTCCGTCCCCGAGGAGCAGGGGCACCCCAAGTCGGTCTGGAAGAAGAGAAAGACCGTCTGGAAGCGCGTTCCCATCGCTCGGGACGCAGAGGAGAGAGATTGGGTCGAGTTTGACCGGAATACCGGAGAACCTGTCGAAGAGATCTTGGACGACTATGACAGCGACGACGACAGCGATGCTATATGTCCAAACTGCGGAGTGGTGCACGGCCACTACGACTACTGGGGCTCAGACTCTGACTGAGGAGGTGCTTGACTGACTGGGCTTCGACCTGGGTCAGGTTTCTGGTCAGGCTCAGCTGTGCGAGGCGATGTGTTGAAAATTACATGGCTGAGCAAGGCGAGCCAGTATTGATTGACTTTTACTGCCTGTGGAATTGCTGTCGGAGTTATTGCTAATACCACCATGATACCAAAGCAACCGTGGAAGCTGCCTGTCTATATCTCGATAGCTTGTTTTGGGCCTACACTTAATTGCACATCTGTTTACCACCATCCCTGCCTGGACGCTGCTAATGGTGCACGTGAATACTGGTGCTGTGTGAAACTGCGATATGGCTACTAGCCGCTCCCGCTTTATAGTGACCATTATTGAGCTCGCAAGTGTTCCCACGGTCTGCCAGGTACTGAGTAGTACGTGTATCGCGAGCAGACCAGCTTTTACACGCACGCATATAGACTATTTGTATTCTTTGAGTTCCTCTACTACGCTGGAACAACAATAAGTATCCAAAAAGGACAAGAGACGATGTATATTATGGACAATTGCAGTGGGATTCGCTATACAAGGCTTTGGACGTCAACTGTTCAATCTTCTGCAAACCAGTGCTGTGTCAGAAGCGACCATTTCACACCATAAGTCTCAGCGTTGAGCCGTACCCATTCGCGCCGGTGCTATTGTCAAGCTGTCAAGCCGTCAAAGTCGAAGCCATCTCGAGCCGTCAACTAGTCTGACGCCGTTAAGCACTATCAAAGTGCCTTCTCCATGTGACTCAGGCCTTCCACGAAGTACAAGGCACGCATACATGTCAGGGATTTACTGGAAAGTATGTCTACATTTTGGGAAGAATTACGAGCAAGCGATCTGTCGACAGGTCCGAGGCGCAACAATGACGCGGCAGTGGTACCGACGTTGGTGAAAGTGCCAAAATTTTCATTGAATTCAACGCATGTATGGGTTTCCCCCTTGACTGAAGGTCAATAATGCCTCTTCCACCAATTTCATCGTCACCATTCCCAGGGGCTCTCTCATCGTAGAGAGTCCGCTCTCGCCTGTGCTTAACAAGCACCAGCATCTTTTCTACTGTCCCATGAGCCTCAATGAATACCCCAAATCGCAGGGCCCTCCTGGTAATAGAAGCTATTGTGAAAGCAATGGGCTTTCCGAGTTCCCTAACCGATATCTATCTCTGGCTTGAAAAGGCTAGTATCGGCAATGCTTGTTCGGACCTTATGAATTAAAAGAAAAGTAATGTATTATAAAAATCAAAATGCTAACCTTTGGCTCCTCCGAGGCTACTTGCGTAGTAGCCGGGCTGTGGTGAGCGGTAGCTCTGAAATCTGGCGGTAGACTGGTCGAGGATACTATAACAATCTGCGCCGTAGTTTAGAGCTAGTGCTCTTGATACTCATCGTCTGAGTCGCCATCTTCACCGGAATCATCCCATTCCTCCTCGCTGTCACTATCACCCTCCCGCTGGAATTAATAGCCGAGGACTCTCCTAAGAGCACGGAGTTTAAAGGATTTATCTTCTTAAAAGTACTCAAGTGCGCTGGAAACCTGCCTAATCTTATTCTCCTATATTATATACATCCAAGCGTTAATTGTATCTTCTGCTAGGAGACGCATAGAGTACACGTCTTTTTGCTGACCAATACGAGCGACTCGGTAAACACATTATATCTCAACACTTCGATTCCACCCTACTATTTATTAATTCTCATAGCCCGAAATTTGGGATTCCATAGGAGAAGACTTATACTTACACAGATCTACGATAATCACCCTATTAGCTGTAGTAAGATTAAGAGCTTCTCCTCCATATTATATTAATATCATCTTTAATTCTAGTTAGTACATATTCATAAAAGTACTTAATGATAGGATATACTTGCTATTACTTTAATCTTGGGGTTTATCTAGAAGTAGTTTTTTGCTGCTTTATGTTATTTATAGTTTATCTCGCTAATAAAATATAAGAATTTAATATTATGATTCTGGAAGACTCTCCCGAGAAATTACTAGGTAATTTTAAATTAGAAAAATAAAATGATTTTATCCTATAGAGTATTAGCTTACTAGGTTTAGATTTACTTAAGGATTATATATATTTTAGAACTAAGTAGTATTTCTATCCTAGTATTTATATTAAGATTCTGGAATAAATTAGTTATAAAGTCCTCCTTTGGTTAGATATTTAGGTAGTCCTCTCCCCTTATACGCGGCCGCTGAAAGCCTAGCTCCCCTGAGCCGCCCGATGAGAGCTCTCTAGGCAGCCCGCATGGTGTTGGGGTTCTGATGGGCTTCTTACAATAAGTATAAAGAATTTCCTTTTTTATGATTGTATAGAATTTGATCCGTTTATCTAAGCAGTCTTGACACTAGATATAATAATATTGTAACTTCTAGGGATCTTGCTGTATCAATGTATTACAACCCGGACAGCAAACGCTAATCATCTCGGCTCTCTGCTGTTCCAGCATGCATACCTTCTTAGTTATTATTCCAGAGGGCCTGGGTTCCGTGATCCAAGATTGGAACTAGTCGATAAAAGGAGTCTTAATATAACCGCGGCTGTGGGCTTTATCTCTCATTTCGCTTACTTATTCCATCGTCCAGATCCCATCCTTAACAATCTATTCTAGTAGTAGAGGGCTAGTAACTAGCTATTAGAGCCTTAGAGCGACCTTATATAGGGACTTAGAGCCTAATCCTTTATCCTTATAGGTATTTCCCGATTTACTATGTGGTTTCTTACAGGGCCGACTTAGTATTTTCTTTAGCTTCGGCTTCTTACCTAACTTCTTAATAATATACTCCTTAATATACTTCTCCATGTATTTATAGATAATAGCCTCTTCTGTAGAGAGTGGTATATGGGTTATATAAAAATAAGTCTTGGGTAGCTTAACTAAAGTACCCCCTAGAAATTTATACCCTAGAGACCGCATAATTATAATTTACTCTAATAGTTAGTTTAGTTACTTATACTTATTCTTAACTCCTTTTAGGAAAAGCTTCCTATTCTTATTTTTAAGATACTTATCCTGGAAAGTTAAGAAATCTTTCGCTAAGGAGTATCTAATAAAAATGAGGTATGAGTATATTTTAGCTATGCTATTTGGTATAGGTGTTCTAGTTACGTACTATCTGTGTATAGTTTATAACTTATAGTAAACTTTAAAAGTCTTACTCTCCCAATTCTTGATTTTATACGCCTTATTAAGGTATACCTAAAAGAATTCTGATTTAAATAATAAAGAGATACGGATATTGCTTTTATGCTTTCTATTCTTCTAACCCGGTATATACTTGGCTATAAGAAGCTGGTTATAGGTTATAAACAGGATATCATTACTTAAAGTATCTTTCTCTTTATTCTTGGAGTCTTTGTTATAGATACTGACCTTAAGGTCTTTATAATAAACTTAGACCTCTAATTTCTACTGCAGAACAGCAGATTTAGGCACCACAATCAGAGTCGTGGTACGCCTACATTTGGAGCGAATTCTGTTCTGAAAGCGACGGGGACTGGCAATGATGTAGCCAAGGATCTCCAGCGTTTTGCCTGTTCCTATGAAGTCAAAAAGCAAGCCAGATCTGAGGGCGAACTTGGACACGTCGTCTCTTTCGGTGTCCTTTTCGCTCATAAGCATAATCCCAATTGCGGGTACCTAGTGATGATGAAGCGGCTCACTCATACCTTCAAGTACCCATTTGTAATCTCCAGTCCTCTTTGGGCTATCTCCTATTAATACCCATAGCTAAATTAAGTCTCTGAAAAAGGCTAATATACCAGTAAACATACTAATATTATAGTTAATCATATCCTTTTCTATACCAGGATTCCATAGTGCGGTATCCTTAATTGCTTATAGATAATCTTTAAGATGGATAGGGGCTTTACTAATTTAAGGTAGTGTCTTTATAAAATCCTTATCATATACGATAGATAGTTCTCCTTTAATAAGATAAAAAGCTCCCTTCATAACTATATTCTTAATCTAGCAAGTCTCCTTTAAGATTTTATATTACTTCACTAGCTTTGCATTATTACCTAGCTTCTATTTCTACCATAGAGATAACTTTATTAACTCCCCACTTTACTATGCCGTAGAGCCTTTTAGTATTGACAATTTCGAGCGCATAAGGCTCTTAGAAGCCCTTATTGTGCTGTTAAGACAACTCTATCTACAACCCAACTTATCCTTAAGCTCCTTAATAATGTATTATATCTTCTCAGCCCAGCCCCTATAGAAGTGAGTTAAGAGTCCCTGGGCTTCCTTTTTGGGGAGCTGGTTTTCTTTAGCTCTAAAATACTCTAGGTAAGTAGCCAGTTCTTCATTATTCATTTTTAAGACATTGGGAATCTTACTACTAGGGCTTATAATTTTATAGGTGGTGTTAGCATCCATATCGTTACTATCATTATTCCTTGAAATAGCCATAGGAGTGCCGATTATGGCTGTATCCATTGAATCTGGATCATGAGGCTTTTCGTAGGAACATAAAGGCTCATATTCTCCCTCTGTAACTACCGACATAGGCAATGCTTTAGCACATAGTCTCGTAATACTCAATGTGGTGGTAGCAGAGATACTTAATATCCCTAAAGTAAGCTCTTACTTAATATATACACCAGGAAACTTATTCATCCCTAAACTATCAGACTAATTACTAGCCTTATTAGATCCTATAGCTAGAACTATGGTACGATTATCTATCTAAGGGGAGTTAACTATAACTTCTTGAGATAATTAAGTTACACCTTTACGATAGGAAAGTTTGATTCGTTTAGGTACTATTTTTGGTAAGTTTCCTAAGATATCAGACCCTCATAGTAGGTAGAAGTATACTAGAAATAACATAGGGATATTGAAGGCCTAAATGTAGGATACGGACTTTAGGAAGGCTTTAGTCAGGCTTACAAAGTTTTTTCAATTACGGAGGCCTCTATAATGCTTTAAATCCATTAGTAAGAGCCCATAGAAGAAGTGAAGAAAAGAAGGAGGTAAAAAGAGTTAAGAGATTGCGGGGACAGAAAGGTAATATTATACAAGGTCATAGCTAAATTTTACTTACTAGCAGTTAGGAAGTAAAAGATAAGAGGATTATACCTACCTAAGAACAACTACTAATATATCTAAAGGCTGGATTTAGAGAGAAGTAAAAGTGGATAGGTTATAAATTAGCAGGCTATTAAAAGTTCTAAGGTTATTAGTAATAGCCTGGGGTATTAGTAAGCCCGGTTTCTAGTAGAGTAAAGTAAAAGTATAAAGGTACTACCTAAGGGTTAATAAAAATAAGATAATAGGTAAAGTAAGAGTGAATTGAATAGCTTTAACGGCCCTTTACTCTTATCTAGTGTATCTCCGTTGGGCCTTGGAGATAGGTAAGCTTAATCTCTCTAAGTTTCGGAGTGTCGGCTGGATAGTTACATACCAACAGGAGCCCGTGGTAGTAGACCTGTTTGGGGTGGTAACTTTAAAGGTTATAAGGTATGATGGTTAATGTAATAAGAATAGAAACTAAAGAACTATAATATTATGGAGGATAGCTTCTAAAGAAGTCTATTGATATTAGGACTAAAATAAGATCAGGATAAGGCTGTTTGGATATGTTATATGTGTTTATGAAGGATTGAGAGGTAAGGTAATTCCTTCCTTATAAGAGATAGTTCATAGGAAATATATTAAGCGGTAAGGCTAAAGGGTATTAATGTTAGATATACTAACCCTTTCGTATATGATGAACCGCCAGGCTAGAAAGTTTGGAGAGGGTAAGTAGGATCCGAGCTTTTTGCTAAACCGGAAGGGCTGTCTGCGTTGGGGACAGACGGTCGTGGTCGTGCCTTCCAAGGTTCGTCTCGAACCGTATGATAAATTTGAGAGTGGAATGGCTGTGACAAGAAGTCGGATGGTCAAGGGAATCAGAAGCGAAAAGATGTAGAGGAAAGAACAAAGGCACTGGTAGAGTCCATATTAAGATTCGTCCTAGAGCCCCTATAGCTTACCTATCTTCTACAGAATTATCCCACAGGAAGCTATCCCATAGGAGGTTACCCTAGAAGAGGTTATCCTATAGAAGGGTATCCCATAAAAGGCTATCCTATGTAAGGGAGGTTATCCCATAGGAGGGAAGTTATCCCATAAGAGGGAAGGCATACCATAGGAGGGAGGGCATACCATAGGAGGCCATCCCACAAGAGGCCATCCTAGAGGAGGCTATCCTAGAGGAGGGAGGTTATCCCATAGGAGGCCATCCTATAGGAGGCTATCATATAAGAGGCTATCCCATAGGAGGTTATACTATAGGAGGTTATCCCATAGGAGGTTGTTGCATAAGAGGCTGTCCCATAGGAGGTTGTATAGTAAGCACTGCCTAAGTGGTTTACTACATACTCTGTAGATGCTATGGTAGCATATTGGACACCTGAGCAAAAGCTGTCCCACAGATCGCCATTACCGTATAAGGCCCTTTCACAGTAGATCCATATTCCACCATCGCATGCCAGCAAGATGTGGAACAGATACTTTGACGTAGGTGGAGCTTCCTTGGCCCATTCCGGATGTTCAGATGCGTGCACAGAGCTTGGGATGCCCGTGAGTTTTGTGTTGCGAACATGGCCGGCTTAACCCAACTTGTATCTTCAAGCAGATGATGCCCAGTAACAGCAGGTCAAAAGCATTGCCAACATGTCAACACTGTGGACAACGGGAGTGACCGTTCGGAAACCGGATGATCAGATGGCTAGGTCGGTCCCAAGTTCAGCTAACATGGTCTACACAGGGTCTGGGCCAAGGGGGCTAAGACGATTCGGAGCCAGCTGCCAGGTGCTGGTGGGTGGGGATCATCCCGTCGGTACGGTGTCAGTTCGGCAACGGGGTGCCAGACACGAGGGCGCCATTTGTTTCTGGAGTCTAGTGTACACCACAAGGCCGTGGCGCTCAGCCGCTTTGGGCGGGTCGTGGTGAAAATGCAGACGTGGGCTTTTGTCGATCGACAGGGGTTGGAATTGCCCAGCCTGGCAACGTCAAACGCCAAGATGGCAAGGAAGCCTCGTGCTGCGGCTCAAGCTTCGCAGACTGGCAGGTTGGGGTTCGGCTACGGGCACCCTTGGTGTCTCGAAGTGATCAAGAAACAGGAGAAGGGGTGGCCAGCCGACGTCAGAGCAGAAATTCTCTCATCGAAACATCGATCCCGTCCCCGTCAGAGTCTCTCTGAACTTTGTTTCCGGCAATCCCATCGCTGGCCGCAGTACTTGAACTGGCTGCTTCTGTCCATGGTTGTGATCTGAAACATTCCGGCTGCCTGCAGCTCGAGTGAACCCCGCTAAACCTTCTTCCAGACACAGCTTCGCCACTCACCGTACCCACGATTCGCGGCCAGGCAGTGGCAGCCTTTCTGGCGACTACATCTTGCCAAAGACCCTCATCTTGTCCATTGGGAATCGCAATCCAAGAGTATCGCCGTTCGGTTGCTCGCAGTTGAAGCAAACGGCTGCAGTGCATCGGTCCTGTCCAGCCAACCGCTCGTCCGACGAGTGCAAGCGCCAGTTGACCGGCAGATTGACGATTCTGTCTGGAGGCCCCTTACCCGCTGTGACTGTCGCAGTGAGGCTCACCAGCCGTGTCATTGCCAATCATCAAGTCACACACTGACCTGCTGTGCTGGTGTTCCCTCCATTGCAAACAAGCAGTCACCGCCAGAGGCGCCAAGCTCTCGAAAGGATTGGACGCGCCAGCCGGGGACGACGCAGCACAAGGTAGCCTTTTCTCGGCTGTGCGGCCAGGCTTGATCAGGACATAGTGGTGGCATCCAGGAGCCCGTCCATCCCACCATCTTTCGAAACTTTGCAAGACAACTACGGGAAGCAGTAGGACTCTCTGGTCTGGGCCGACGTGCCTCGTCACATCTCATGTCGTCTTGAGCAGTCTCGACCCCATCAAGGGTGTTTCTTCACATCTCTTTCTTTCCAAATCATACAAGTGTCCTCCAATGGCTCTTTCCCCAGTCAGTACCGACGAGCGTCAATGGCGCTTGCGACGGCTTGCCCAGGAATACGACATCGACGATAGCCCAGAGCCAACACCCCTGTACAAACCATCAGCTACCCCCTCGCCACTGACTCCAAACTTCAAGAACCCCGAGGATGAGCACCGCGCAGACGACCTGCTCAAACGGAGGAGGCAGGTGAATGCTCAGGCTAACGGCGATGGTGGCGGCGGCGTAGCAGGAGGCAAGAAGAGATCATTCACGTTGACCCGAAAAGACAGCTTCTCGTCCAAGTTCGCCTCCAAGGAAATCTTCGATGCATTGGATGCTCATGTCGCAAACGCCGGTGCGCCAGGGGTGGCGGAAGCGCTGATTCACAAGCTGCGCATGGCGGGCGGGGACCTCAACCGCGCAAACTCCAAGTCGAAGACGCCTTTTCATCTCAGGAGGAAGAGTATGGACGACCTAGGGCAGGAGCAGAGCCGGATCCTGCAGAAGGCCGTCGAGAACGGGCAAGAAGACATGGTTGACGTCCTCGTACCCCACGCCGCACCAGCGACTCTAGACGCAGCACTGCCTCTGGCTATGCGTAACGGAAACCTTCGTACCGTCGAGTCTCTTCTGAGGTACGGGGCTAGCGTGTCACAGACTCCAGAGGGCCAGTTCCAGTTTCGGCAGCTGTGCATTAATGGTGGACAGGCCGAGCTGGTTGGCTTAATCCTACAGTCTGATGGCAGGCCTCCTCCGGACTGGCTCTCGGGGGCCATGATCGACGCAGCAAGGAAAGGTTGCGCGGGCACTGTCGCCCAGCTGAGCCGGTCTGTCGCAGACGGCAGTTTCGATGATGGCGCGGCTCTCAAGGAGGCCATCTCACAGTGCCGCGTCGACATCGCCCTGGCAATCATCATTGGAAATAAGCCCCCGAACAAGCAGTGCCTCAACGACGCTTTCTTGAAGGTCGCCACACATCCGGCGATGAATCCGCCAGAGAAGATCACGCTGACAGACGTACTACTTCTGGCCGGCGCTGAGGGTGATGTGGTGTCGGCAGCGTTGGTCAAGGCCTGCAAAACTGAGTTTTACGATATGATCGAACTTCTCATCAGAAACGGCGCCTCGATCGAGTTCCAGAACGCCATGGTCGTCAAGAATGCAATTGAAAGTGGCAACATCAGCCTGGTGCAGCTGCTGCTGAAGGATTCAGTCCTAAGCCCCGTCCTCGCTGGCGAACTCATTGACAGTATAGGGAAGCGCATCCATCCGGAAGACAGACGTATCCTGCTCAGTGCACTGCTTCGTAAAGGCGCAAAGGGCCCTCCCCTGGACGAAGCGTTGATCAAGGCGGTGGAAAGCGGAGACAATGAGTGTGTCAAGCTTCTGCTAACGCCACACTTCCCTGGCTCGGGAAGATTGCAACCGAGAGCGAGCCACGACCTCAAGACGGGCCCGCGAAGTATGGTGTTCGAGCGGCACGCAACGGCAGATGTCAACTACAATGGTGGCTTAGCGCTCGCAAAGGCCGTCTCCTCGGGTAATCTCACCATGGTTGAGTACATTCTCACGGCGAAGCCAAACATCGAGACCGTTGTTGCGGTCTTTCCAGGCATAAACAACCTCAACCAAATGGAGCGGTATCATATGACAGAGTCTTTCCTCAACGCCGGCGTCACCGGACCTTGCGTGCATGCCGCCTTACAGCAAGCCATCGACGAGGCACCGCCCAGGAGAGATGAGCGTCTTATCAAGATCTTGCTCCAACACGACGTCGATGCTAATGTCAACGACGGTGCACCGATAATATCAGCAATTGAACATCTCGATGCCGATCTGTTAGATGCTTTGCTCCGGAAGCGACCCACAGTGAAGAACGCGGCAGCAGCACTCAAGAAAGCCATGACTGTAGAGGACAAGGGCAAACGCGCGCGGATGGTGAGCTCACTTCTTCGGGCCGGCGCGAATGAATCGACGAAGACGGTTGGCGAATCTTTAATGAAAGCCCTGCACGAGCAACCTGCCGATACTCGTTTGCTGGCCGTGATTTTGCAACAAGGGAATGCCGATGTCAACATGGACATGGGCGATCCAGTTGTGCTGGGTAAGACTTCGCAACCCGTAAATTCCTGCCGCTCCCTCGCTGACTAGTTGTGTAGCTGTTCGAGATGAGAACCCTCAGGTGCTTGAGCTTGTTTTGCAGACGGGCAGGGCCACACCCGAGACCTTCGATCTGGCTATACAAGCCATGGCCAACGTACCGTCAAGCCAAGACAAAGCTACCAAATTGGAATCGATTGTGAAGCGGACGAAACAGAAGGAATCTTTGAACAGCCTACTCGCCTTTGAGGTCCAATCTATTCTTCGGTGTCCTCCCCAGAAACGCACCTTGGTTGTTCTGAGGGCTCTGCTTGCCTTGGAGGTCGATGTCAATACAAATAAAGCCGCAGCACTCCGTTTTGCTGTAGCTGGCGCAGATTCGAAGATCACCGACGTTCTCTTTGCGGCCAAGCCAAACACGAGTTCATTGGCAGCGGCAGTACCTGCGGCCTTCCAAATCGCCGATCAAACCGAACGACTTACCTTCATCCAGAAGCTTCTCCATGCTGGTGCCCCAGCGGTTGAGGTCAACAGAGCCTTGGTTCACGCGATTGGAGCGTTTCCTGACGACACCGCCTTGATCAATACCCTCCTTGCCAGAGCAGACACCAGTGACGGAGAGGCCCTGATGGTAGCAGTGAAAAATACCAACGTCCTCATGGTGGAGATGATCATAACCAGAGCAAAGAAGCACCCAACAGCCAGACTGAATGACGCCTTCAGCGCGGCAACCGGCATCGAGAACAAAGAGGATCGGAGGTCGATCTGTGAGCTTCTCCTCAGAGCAGGAGCGGCAGGACCTGTCGTTTCGGATGCTCTTCTTGCTGCCGCTGGCACCGGGGACCTGTCCCTTGGGAAAATGCTCTTGGACTACGGTGGTAGTGTGGACCACCAGGAGGGCCAAGCAGTGGTTGAAGCATGTCGTGCTGGTTCGTCAGATGTTCTGAAGATGCTTCTGTCGAGCAAGACCGCTATCAGGAAGGAGACTCTCGAGCGTGGCTTTCAAGCCGCCACGGAAGTGGGGGATCTCAACCACCGCGCGGCTGTGTTCCAATTGCTGCTGGACAAGGGAGTCGGCGGCGAGATACTCGATGCGCAACTGGTCTCCGCAGCTCGCTTCGGAGATGATGCCCTGGAGCTGGTTCGCCTTCTTCTTCGCCATGGTGCGCAAACCGACTACAACGGCGGCGAGGCCGTCTACAACGCCACAAGATGTGCATTCCTGCCCATTCTCCAATTGATGCTTGGCATCGTTCCGGTGGGTGGAAAGCAAGTCAAGCCCTCAAACCAGACAATGATCCGAGCCCTCAAAGCAAGCTCGAAGTTAAGCGGCAAACCAAGATACGAGGTCATGAAGTGGCTCTTTGCTGCGGGCCTGTCGGTCTGCGAGGAAGTTCACATCGCACTCAGTAAAGCCGTGAACGAGGAGGAGCCAGATATTGACCTGGTCAAGCTGCTTCTGCAGAATGGAGCATCGCCGCTCGCCAACGGCTGCAAGGCTCTAGTTGATGCCGCTCAAAAATTGAATTTCACGGTATTAGACCTGTTTTTGCAGCGTGAAATCGCACGGGACGACATAAGCTGGGCATTCTTGCAGACTTTCTCGGCTGCTGATGCGGACAAGTGGTTCACGGAGCCCGGCTTCCAAGTGGCGCAACGCCTGTTGGAAAAGGGGGCCCAAGGTGATGGCCCCGCGAGTGCTCTCATAGTCGCAATCGACTATATCGGCACCGACAAGGATGATATTGCCCGGAATTTCGTTGACCTTCTCATCGAATATAATGCAGATGTCAACCAGGACCAGGGCGCCGCACTCATCAAGGCCGCAAAGAGTGCGAATGCTCACCTCATGCGGCAGGTGTTGCAACAAAAGCCAAACTCAGATTCGGTTTCGATGGCATTCCCTTATGTCTTCGACCACGAGGTGCCAGAGGACGAGGCGCTGGAGCTTATCTCCTTATTCACTGACTACTCTGATGGCGAAACGCGGCTGGATGCGATGTTCACCCACCCAGACGCTGAGCCCGTGGTGTTCAAGGCCATCTCACGATATCCGCGCTCAACAACGATCGTCGAGAGTCTACTCGATGCAGGGTACTACCATGACCAGATGACCAGTGCACGGATTCTGGAAGAAATTGAGCAAGAGGAGCCTGTGAATCTGCTGCTCTGGTGTCTCCTCCAACCGCAGAAGAAGGTCAGCAGCAATATCATCAACATGCTTATCGACAGGGGCGCGCGGGTCAACTTCGAGGCACGAGTATCGAAGACGACTCCCTTGATGTTGGCTATTAAAGAAAGACGCCATGATATCGTCAAGAAGCTTGTCTTTGCTGGTGCTGAGGTCGACGTGGCTGATGTCACAGGCAACACGCCACTGACACTAGCTACTGAAATCGGCGGAGACCTGGGGACAATGATGATGCAGAACATCCTTGCTGCCGAACCATCGCAGAACGACGGCTCCCTCCACAACGCCGCGAGGGAGCTCAATGTTGCGGCCATGCAGGTTCTGGTGGACCACGGTCACGAGATCGACTTCCCGAGTCCAATACATGGCGGTCGGACTGCTCTCGGCGAATTGTGTCTCCATGCAGCGGACGGCGGAGCCTTGACTGCAGCTCAGGAGAAAGCCATGGAGAAAGCAATGGCGTACCTGCTTAAACAGGACACGGATTTCAGCCTCTTGTCAGATGGCAAATCAGTCCTGCTCCTAGCCATGGAGTCGCTTGAGCCTATCGTTACCACAAGAGCACTTCTGAAAGTCGGCATGTGGAAGCACATTAATCGGCAGTTCAATCACTTCACAGATAACACATATACATACTCGCCTACGCAATACGTCAAGCGGGTGCTACCGCAGAGCGACCACTCCGAGCAGCTGCTCAACCTCCTCAAGGCCAACCGGGGCCAGGATATTTACTACGCAAACGAGGGACCACAACCCGAGGGCGCGATTGGCTTACCAGAAGACATAGTGCGCATCGAGCGCGAACGGAAGGCACGACTCGAGCGGATCCAGCTCGAAGCCGAGGACCACTCGCGGACCCTCTCGCGCAACAAGGAGGTGGCCGACATCCAGAACCAGATCTTTGCGCAGCGTGCGCAGCTGGAGGACACGCGGTCGCGGCAGCAGCGGAACACGGAGATCGAGGGCATCCGCGAGAGGGCACTGCTGGAGGAGGAGCTGTTCAACGAGGCGGTGCGGCGGCAGCGGATGGAGCGGGCGGCGGCGATGGAGCACCAGTCGTCCATCACGCAGGCGGCCGTCGAGCGCAAGCGGCTGGTGGCGGAGACGGAGTTCGAGGCCGAGGGCCGCAAGCAGCTGCAGCTGCTCGAGTACGACAAGCAGGCGGCGGACGCGAGGGAGGAGCACGCGCGGCAGATGACGGCCAACCGGGTGGACGAGCGGGCGGCCATCGACCGCATGGACCGGGAGCACGACTCGAGGATCAAGAACCGCATCGCGCAGCAGAAGAAGCTCGTCGACAGCCAGAACCAGCTCGCGAACCAGCTCGGCACCGTGGGCATGCCCCAGAGGAGGCAGATTGGCTACATCTCGGGGGAGCTGGACTGAGGTGGGTGTGGGCCGGCCCCCCGGGGGAACGCATTCTCGGCTGCCGAGGCATAATTATTGGAGCAAATGGGCGGGACGGTGTTCAGGATCATGGGGCGTATATCTCTGACAAATCTTCTTTTTGTCTCTGTAGAATTATGTACAGTGTTAGAATCTGATGATACAGGAAGCGATGTCTTTTGCCTCCCTCCTTCTCGCTGCTATAGTCTGGTGGTTTGACGAATCTCATGATATGATGCCATCGTCTCCTCTGGCCTTGGTACTACTGGTGATCCACACCGAGGTTGGCCCGGGCGTCGTGCCTGGTTCAGCCTTAGCTTGTACCCAAAGAGGCGGCGCTATGCTGACATGAGCAGGGACAATTTTGTGAGGAGTGGTTTCGAGCAACGTGACAGAAGTGAAAGGAGCAGACATGCTCCGCCCCAATTGCGGCTTCCGTCGTCCTGGCCGGATGCTTTCGCCTCGGTTGAGCTTGAAAACAAGCTTGATTGTTCACGGTAGGACCAAGGCGGCGTCTGCAACACTCTGGTGTAACGGCGTGCTTACAGATACACTCTTGCTTTGCAAGACGAACGTACTTCAGTCAAATAGGGTTCCGTTGTGCGACAAGGTGTACGATCAACTCCCGTGTGATAGCATTCTGTATTTTGCGGGTGAGTTGACAATATTGCTGATATATTATCTAGAGAAGTGCCTGAGTCTGCCAAATCTGAGTCGTGGTACAGAGTAAGAGTAGAAGAAGTACAGGGTAAGCCCGGGTCATCTGTGGGACTGTGTTGTGTCATTGGACTAATTAATCACTCGACCAACAAGCCCGCCCATTCATCCATTGTCTTACACCCGCCTGTTCCTGTCCCACAATGGCGAGATGCGATCAGCTTTTGCTGCACAAAGGCACAAAGTGAAGATCTTCAGGGTGCAATCTTGTGCGGCGATCGACATGTTGGGATGGCAGGGCTGGCAGAGCGGGCGTGACAGAGGACAGGACAGATTTCTGACAGAAGCATGTGAAACTGCCTGATCGCCGCCGTTCAAGGTCTGGGACTGTGGGAGCTGTGGACACCGGCCCTGTCTAGGTGAAACGGGCATGCCTGCTCGGCAGCTCGGCCACCCCTGCGCCCTCAGGCCCTGCGGGCTTGCGTCAGTGGGGGGCAGATCTGGAAGCTTGGGGCACGAAATGGAGGGCGGTGGGCCGGGGTGTGGAGGGGCAGGCTCGCCCGCGGTGCCTGCTCGCGTTGGGAATCCTGGCCCTGGCTGCCAACTTTGTGTTGCCCAGGCAGTGGCAGGCTGGTAGGACCAGGGACCAGACGGCGTCTCCTGGTGCTGCTCGTAATGAATCGGGTGAGGGGCGAGGGGTGTTTTGATTGCCATCAATTTCAGCCCCGCCAATCCTCCCTCGACGCCGCACCTAGACAAGCTACCATCACTCGAGTACAGGACCTACCTTACCTACCTACCCATGCGCACGCCTTGCATTGGAGTGTTTGATTGACTGGCTGTTTCGACGTCGCATCGCACCCTTCACCGTTCCTTATTACCTACTACGAAGGACCTCAAATTTGTTAGCTTTCCCTCCCTCTCTCTCACACTCTCACACGCTCTCTCCCTCTGCCCTCTCTACCTACTCGGCATACCTTCCTTCGCCTCTGCTCCTCACCACAGCTCGTCCTTGTCTCATCTCATCACGCCTCGTCCCGTCCCGCCGCATTAAGCTTGTTGAAAACCACGCCACACCAAGCCTCCGTTCATCATGGCGCCCGTTGGAACTGTTCTCATTACCGGGTGAGCTTCCCCGAACCTCTACTGTGTAGACAGCAGCGGACGCTCGATTATTGACTGTGGATTGCAGTGGCACTGGCTACATCGGCTCATTCACCTCTCTTGCCCTTCTCGAGAATGGCTACGAGGTGGTGATTGTCGATAACCTCTACAACTCGTCCGAGGTGGCCCTCGACCGCATTGAGCTCGTCTGCGGCAAGCGACCAAAGTTCTACAAGGTAGACATCACGGACAAGCCCGCTCTGGACAAGGTCTTTGAGGAGAACCCCGAGATCGATAGTGTCATCCACTTCGCCGCCCTCAAGGTAAGTCTACGCTGGTCGCGCATCGTCGCGCAGCTGCTGTGAGTGGGACGTGCCAAGGGAGAGCTAACACAAGCATGTAGGCCGTGGGCGAGTCTGCCGAGATCCCTCTCGAGTACTACCGCGTCAATGTCGGCGGCAGCATCTCCCTGCTGCGCTCCATGACCGACCACAACGTCACCAACATCGTGTTCTCCTCTTCCGCTACCGTTTACGGCGACGCCACCCGTTTCCCCAACATGATCCCCATCCCAGAGAACTGCCCTACCGGCCCCACCAACTCGTACGGCCGCACCAAGTCTATGATCGAGACCGTCATCGAGGACCACGTCAACGCCCAGCGCAACAACCTCAAGAAGGCAGGCAAGCCCTACGAGCAGTGGAACGGCGCTAACCTGCGCTACTTCAACCCCTGTGGCGCCCACCCCTCGGGCATCATGGGCGAGGACCCCCAGGGTGTGCCATACAACCTGCTCCCCCTGCTCGGCCAGGTTGCTACCGGCCAGCGCGAGAAGCTGCTGGTATTCGGCGACGACTACGACTCGCGTGACGGCACGGCCATCCGCGACTACATCCACGTGTGCGACCTGGCAAAGGGTCACCTTGTGGCGCTGAACTACCTGCGGGAGCACCACCCAGGTGTCAAGGCATGGAACCTCGGCTCGGGACGTGGCAGCACCGTGTTTGAGATCATCAACGCGTTCCGCAGTGTTGTCGGCAAGGATCTCAAGTACGAGGTCGTGGAGAGGAGACAAGGCGACGTGCTGGACCTGACGGCAAACCCCAGCCTGGCCAACAAGGAGCTGAACTGGAAGACGGAACTGAAGATGGAGGACGCCTGCTCGGATCTGTGGCGGTGGGTCAGCAACAACCCTCAGGGCTACCGCCAGAGCCCTCCAGCGGAGCTGCTCGAGGCTTTGAAGAAGTAAACTCGGCAGGGGCATTGAAAGTAACCCGTTTGCGTTCGAAGGGAAGAACGTGCAAAAAGAATAATGAGAGCCGTTTTGGGAATACGGTGGTCAATGTCTGCCGGGGGTGTGGGAATAACCTTGTAACGAGGACACAAGGCTGCAAACCAAGGCTGGAGCATCCATAGAATTTGCTTCAACGACTTAGACGAATAATGGAACTTTTCGACCCATAGTGGTAAACTCGTCTCGAGTCTCAAAGAAGACTCTGGGTCTAGGGTCCCTGCCACTCGCACACTGGACAAATGTGGACGGTGTTTGCTCTCCAGTCCAGTTGAGATAGATGTACCGCGGGCGTAACCTTGGATAGGGCGACAATTAATGACATGAAGTTGGCCGTAAGCAGTGCATCATAGTAAATAGAAAGTCAGGCTCGCTAAACCAATTGATGTGACATAATTGGGCTGCACAGCACAAGGTTCTGCTGTGCTTGGCTGACCTTCCCTTCCCAAGCGAGACGAGCTACCCCACGATTCTGGACTGCTGACTAACCACCGAGCCCACCTTATCGCGCTTTCTTTAAGGATTACTTGGGCGACGACACGTCCTAGGCCAGACGCGTCGCCCGCGGCGCCGTACAGTGAAAGGGTGACTGCGTACTTCAATCATGTGCATTCGCATCGCCGGTTTCGTCCAGAACTCAGAGTGAGGGACAACCAGATTCTTCAACACAAAGCCAACTCTGCCAGACGCAAGCCTGCATTTACCTGCCCGTTTTCAGTCCGTAACAAAGGCCCCTTTGCGCCATGCTACATTCCGACCGCGCGCGACAGCTGCTTTTCTCGTCCAAGTCGCCCGCTTCTCTCGAGGTCATCATCAGCGTTCATGCCCCCGACCCCTGACCTTCATCTTGATTTCAGCTTCGACTGCCAGCACTCACAGTCTTGACAAACGCAACAACGCACCCTCTACTGCTCGATGTCTTCGCACTCGAACGTCATCGCTGTGTGTGACCGAACCTGATCTCATCACTCCTGCATCTTTTTTGTTGCAGACCCAGCCTCCGTCGCGCATACTTCCTTGCGCTGGTGAACTACTCCTTCGAGTGTGGCTGCCTTTTAGCCTCGAAAGCGACCCTACTCGCCGTCGTTTGGTCTCAAATCTTGGTGGTAAGCAAACTTTCGAGATCCAACCTGAGGTCTCCTCTAGCAGCCTTGAGCCACCATTGATCGCCCCGAGGCAACACAAGGGCTATCCTTAAATGCTCATCACTACTGCGACCGATTTTCATTTCATCTCACTGCCGCAAACAAACAAACAAACAAGCATCTGACCAGCTACAGGAAATCCTCATTCTCGCTCGGCAGCAGACACCACCCTCGCGCCTCGGTTCGCTCAACCGCCATCATGCCGCCCAGGCGAGGTCGTAGCAGCCGCGCAGGAGGCACGCCAGCCAATGTAGCGCCTGATCCGTCACCGAGAGCCCAGAGGACTCCAGGACCATCCAGGTTTAGTACCGCGTATGGATCCCCCGCGCAATTCGCCCCGGGCCACGCCTCCGTGGAATCCTCGGCCGACAGCATGCAGACTGCGCTCAGATCCGTGCAAGAATACAACGTAGACGGACGGCGAAGCAGAGCAGACCGAAGGAACAGAGGCCCTCCAGCATCTCCTGTGGCACCTCCTGTGGCACCTCCTGTGGCACCTCCTGTGGCACCTCCTGTGGCACCTCCTGCGGGACTTCCTGCGGCGCCGCCTGTGGTCCGCCCTCAACCTGTGCAACGACCCTCGGGGCCGGCGAACAACAACCAGCGTAGGTTTCTTGATGTTTACTCCCCTCTCACATCTCTCATTCCCAGGTTTCGCCTTGTCCACAAGCTGCATAATTTTAGCTGACCCAGTTGCACAGCGGACCCATCTGGTGGACGGGCCCAGACCGCCCAACCATCGCCCCAAGCTGATGGTAACAATGCGAGATCGTATCGATTCATGTCAGCACCGCTTTACTCTGATACACCGTCTCATAGAAGCTTTATCGAGGAGAGCGAACTCTTCCTCGGTGCAAACGTTGGGACACCCAGACCGCCAAGAAGCACCCCACGACGACCAGGAAAAGCGGCGTCACATTCTGGATCGGATTCCATCGATGACAATGATGACGAAGATCCACTACAACATGATACGCCCGGCGGTTCGAAAGGCGGCAAAGATCCGGCGTTGACCCCACGGCCTCCACCAAGTTATCGGCCTATCAGCTGGGCAGATCGCTTCACACAAAGTGGAGGGTTTAGGGGAAATGCGCCTAGCCGGCCTTCGGACAATACAGACACTCCTGCACGACCCATTACTCAAGTTCCAGGAATTTCGGGCACCGGAGGGCCCATTACCCCAGGGCGCGACACGGGGGTGTCATCGACTGGAGGGCCAGGCACGGGAGGCTCTTCGACTGCAGGGCCCGGTAGTGGAGGGCCATCTACTGGAGGGTACTCGACTGGGGTCACTTCAACTGGAGGTCTAGGCACCGGAGGGTCTCCGTCTGGACAACCCGATCCTTCTGCTTGGGCGGGTATTGGGGGGCGAGGCACTGAAGGATCCGGCACGGGGGGGCCCGGTGCTGGAGGATACGGTACAGTGCCCGGCCCTCCTGTTAATACTAGCCAGCAAGGGTCTAACGGAGTCATTCAGCAAGGGAGTAGCCGAGAATCACAAGGACCCCAGGGGCCTCAAGGACCGCAGGGACAGTCCGGAACACAGGGACAGCCCGGGCTGCCCGGACTACAAGGACAGCCGGGTCCGCAAGGACTGCAAGGGTATCAGGGGCCTCCGGGGCCTCAGGGGCCGCAAGGACCTCAGGGACCCCAAGGTCTGCAGGGACCCCAAGGACCGCCGGGGCCGCGAGCGCCAGCGGACAAAGGCGCCGATATTCCACCAGACATTCTGCTTGAAGGCGACAATGTCTTCGCTCAAAGCTTGAATGGGCTGTATAGGCTCTTCAAGGTTGGTCGGTGGCCACGTTGGCTTCGCGGAACACTACAAATGTGGGGACTACTTGCTATCATCTGCTGGCTCCTCTTGATCCTTGTCGAGCTTTATGTCCCTGCGGTTGGATGGGACGGCATCACGGTCAGCAAAAACTACCAGTTCCATGGGAATTCCCTCATGGGCTGGAGACAAAACATCCTGCAGTTCGTGCCGTGGATCGTGTTGCATCCTCTCGCTGTTTTGACAGGCAATCTCGACTACGCAGACTATCGCAATACCCTAGACTGGCTGAACAAAAACCACGATCGCACTCAGACCCAAGTGGACACGCTCACAGAAGCCGTTGGACAACTGCGCAGGATTCTTCCGGAGCTCATCAAAGTGGACGCAGGCATCAACACTTCTGAGTGGCAAGTTGAGGACGGCTTCTGGCACGCCCTGAACGATGAGATGAAGAAGGGGGGGTTGATGTGGTATCTGCTGAGCATACACAAAGACGAAGGCGGATCTTATACCATCTCAGACAAGCATTGGGATGCCATCAAGCAACGATTAATTGACGAGGATCTACTGGCTTCTCACCGCTCTGGGGATGACCCACTGGCGCTGAGCAACAAGGTCATGAGCTACGTGGACACGTCCGTGTCCAAATCGTTCCAGGACTGGCTCAGCAAGAACGCAGATGAGGTGCGGAAGGCACGGGGCGATGAAAAGGGTGAGCCGAGCGCCTCTTACTCAGAGCTCTTCGGTCAGGTCGACAAAGTAGTCACCGAACGACTCGAACGTTTGAATCTGGAGGCCCGGGTCGTCACCAAAGAAGAGTTCATATCCAAAGTCGAAGATCACTTCCGCAACCGTAGTGCCAACGTCGACGGCGAGCTGGCTGCTATGAACGAGAAGCTTGGACAAGCATTGGGTATTGCCATCGAGGCCAAGAATGCTGCCCATCTCCCCCCAGGGCTGAGCCGCACCGAGGTCGAGAGCCTTGTGGCTGAGATGGTCCGCCGAGCCGTTGGAGAAGCTCAGCTGGAGGCTTTGGCCAGGGGCTCTATCAATTCCCACCTCAGTAGCGAGCTCCTCACGCAAAAGAATTACTTCAGCGTCATTAGAGGAGCTCTCATCGACCCGCGCCTGACTTCAGCTACGTACGACTGGAGAATTGAGAAGGATGCGAAGAAGCAAAGCGAGTCGACGACCAGATTCTTCAGCTTGGGTTTCTCGAATCTTGAGAAGGAGCATCCAATATTTCGCCGTGGAGGGAAGTACACGGGCATTCCCTTTGGCCCGTCCATCGCGCTGGAAAAATGGGAAGAGGACGGAGAGTGCTGGTGCGCGGGACACCAGGAGGACACGCGCATCTCGGATCTGTCCATCTTCACTGCCGAGGTTCTCATTCCGCAATACCTGGTTGTTGAACACATCAACCGCGATGCTACCTTCGACCCGGACTCTGCGCCCAAGGAATTGGAGTTCTGGATCAAGGCCCCGGGCGACAGTACTCAGCGCGCCTTGGACGAATGGAGCAAGAAGAAGTGGACCGAGGCCCCTACAGTTCCAGCAATGACGCTCGTAGAGAAGGGTTTCGTCAAGGTAGGAGAATTCGAATACGACTCAGGTGCAGGAAAGGGCGACAGCCAGGTCTTCAAACTGCCCAATGAGCTGGCGGACTTTGGAGTACGGACTCAGCAGGTGCTGGTGCGCGCGAAGAGCAATTATGGAGCAACCGATCACACCTGTTTCTACAGGCTGCGACTTTTTGGCATCAAGCCGGACGGGGATAGCGACAAGCCAGAGGCGGGTGACCCAGAGCACGAGGACCTTTGACAGGCTTTTCCTTTGTAGACGGAGGATATGCGTCAGAAGAAAGGGGGGGGGGGGCATTATTACCTTGAGAGCCCAAAACAATGGACGATTGGCCCTTTAGTGAAGAAGAGGAGAAGCTCATGGCCGTGTGCGGGGAGAAGGGAAGGGAATGGAAGGGCGTTGGTCGTGTGTCACTCGGGAACACGGTGATTGACCAGGGCGTTTGTCGGAGATACCCTTTCGTGTTGTATATTTGGCTACTGTACACTGATCTACCCTCAAGAAGTCCGTGCTTTGCAACTCTGGTGAATGGTAGTTTGACAGCTTGACGCGGAAGAAGACGACGACGATTATGAAGGCAATCTATCACCTCGACCCGAGTAGACAGAACAATCACACTATTAGTTAGCATTTTATGAGCACAACGACCCTTCTTTCCGACGTAAGCGCGAGAGTCTGGCTCATCATGACCAGGAACCGTACAGACATGAGCAAACGTGCCCAGCCCTGTCTGCAGGAGCAATGAGGTAGACTGACACGTCCTGGTTCACGAACGAGCACAGGAGGGGACACGGCTCGATTCTATCGGAGCTGTTGCTCCCAGGTATACATCTCATATATGGGAAAGCGCGTGGAGGCGCCCCGCTACATATGGCGGAAAATAGTGTATGATCTCTATGCACAAAAAATGAAAGACCCGCTGAGTGAAGTGATGACATCCAAAACCGTCCCGGCCGCCGCCGCCGCCGCCGCGCTATCTGTCACGGCCTAGCCTCTCCTCGTCGTCGTCCACCAGCTCGTACGCGGGTCTGAAACCTTGGGGGTCGGCCGCGCCCTCTGGCTGTCTCTTGAGGAGAGGGTTGGGATGTGTGTCTTTTGTGCCGCCTAATGATGTGTATCCTTGGTCGTATAGTGATATGTAGGGGATGTCCAGGTGACGGAGGAACTAGATGCCTGTCAGCCGGGAATCTCGGAACAACAAATCTCACCCATCCCGCCACGACAGCCAACACTGCAGCCTCGGAAGCGGTGAGGAGGGAGGTACAGAATGAACTCACCGCCCAGATCTCGGCGTAGTGCCAGTCGATGACGGGGTGCACGCGCACGAAGGCGGGCCAGTCGCCGTCGGTCGGGTCGAAGTGGGTCAGGTCGGCGCCGTGGGGGTCGGTCCTGCGGGTGCCGACGAAGACGGCCCTGAGGCGGGGGCGGTCGCGCAGGTAGGCGTCGAGGGCGGCGCGCATGGGCAGGGCGTAGCGGCACAGGTCGAGGTGGTAGGCGGCGGCCGAGTGCTCGACGAAGGCGTCGACCTCGGCGAAGGGGTCGGGCGCCACGATGTAGACGGACTGCAGGGCCGCGGGGAAGGGCCGCGGGGTCGGGCTGCGCACCGGCGTCGGCGCCGCGGGCGTGTTGGTCGGGATCTGGGAGGTCAGGCCGTTGGTGGCGGTGGTGTGGTTGGGCGGGATCGGCGGGTGCGGCGACAGCAGTTCGCCGTCTGGGGGCTCGAAGTGCCGCGGGAGGCAGGCGAGGATCAGGACCAGGAGCACGAGGCAGTCCTTTCCGCCGTTGTAGGAGAGGGAGAGCTCCTCGAGGCTGTGGTGGCGTTGGTGGTGAGCTGTCGGGATCCACTGCCACCGGGGGGAGGGCGAGTGCGTGGGCTCACTCACCTATATCTCTCTAGTGCGTCGTCAATGACGGATATCGCCTCGCGCACATGGGACTGCACGCCCCTGAGGAGGCTCGTGTCGGCCTCGCGGGCCAGGAAGCCGTCGACCTTTGCCTGCAGCTCCTGGCAGACCTGGCGCAACGAGAGCGGCGAGGCCGGGCCCGCAGCTGGCGGCTCTTTGACCCCGCCATTCGCGGTGGGCGAGACGCCGTTGGCGAGATGGTGGTGTGGCATCACGACAGCGGTTGTGCGTGAGGGAGTGAGGATGGTATCGTGCTATGGCCGGGGAGCTGCAGCCATGGGCACCCGCGTGGAAGATGCTGAGGTGGAAGAAGTGTATGACTGACCGGCTGGCTGACTAGAAGAACAACGGTCAGAAAGCTGCCCGTCTGGCCCGTTGTACGGTCCGAGCAGTGTAAGCTGGGCACTTGCTCCACCGGCCTCGGCTACATGCCCATGTAGCGGGGAGATCGGCACTCGACACTACGGAGTAACAGGATCACCATAGATTGGGATCAGGGGTCTACATTTCCACGTTCTGTCCTCTTCTAACTTTTGGCTCTAGCTTTGATGATCACTGTACATTAGTGGTTTATTTGTATAAATGTCATAGAAAACACCGCTCATAGCTTTTGCAAGAGCCTAGGTCTAATTGAAAATATAATGCCAAAACAGATGTTGGTAAGCCTGGCAGGCTTTCGTCGAACCGTATTTGATTTCGACAAATAAATGAGGACAAGCAATTCTTCAACAGGACGAACACTAGGGTCTCGCCACCTAGAGCAAGGGTTTCATCTCTCTGGTCACTGTGGGCTTCGCCTTCAGCCTTGCGCGAAATTTAGATTCACTTGCCGTGTATTTAAGTAGAAGATATCAATAGTCATTGGACAACTTGTCTTGGACACAATCAATATCCGAAGGAACCTGTTTTCATTTCTCCTTCTTCAACTATCAAATCGCGGAACGTAAGCCAGCAGCACTTTCACATATTTGCAACTCCAGGGACTAGACATAAATGTAGCAAAACGCCCCACCATTCCCGCCGAGCTGGTCATGAGTCTCGAGAAGCGGGATCTCGGGCCCAAGCCAAGCCATGTCGACTGTCATGTTCATCGGGTCCGCCCGCCGATTCATTGGCATCGGCGGCATCGTGACGTTGGGAATGGCGTTGAGGCGCTTGTCCGGGTCTTGCATCTGCCAGATCCACCACAAGCGGTCGAGTGCAGCATGGTGGAAGTAGAAGATGGGGTCACCTGGCGATGTCATGGCATCACCGCCAGGGTCGACGGCAGCGACATAATGGCCTGCCGTGTGGATCTGTTCCGAATGATAGTCAGCCTCGGCCCTACTTAGCCTCCAACAGTGCTACTGGGTTGAAAAGCTTACTCCCCAGGGGTAAGAATCGTTCTTGGGCGGTGGTGTCCCCAGAAGCTGGTTATAGAAGCCGTTCATGTCCTTGTAGTCGTTGATCAGGCTGAAAGCGCGATCAGCCGTGGCCCCCATGGCAGCGTTGCGGTTCACATCGCGGCGCAGACACCTGGGGTTGGCACCTGTGCCGTCGGATCTTGGGTTCTTGGGAACCAGATCAAGGGCCGTTGACATCGAGGTGGGTCCGAGGCTTACGACCATACTATTGCCATGTCAGTCATCTCTGCGAGTCTTAGATGATCGGGTAGTGGTCATAGGGCGTGTGACGTACTCTGAGAACGGCCCCTCGGTGACGCAGCCGCCGCCGCCGCCCGACTTGATAATGTTGGGAGTCCGTCCCGGTTGCGAGACACCTTTGTACCGTGAGTCTAGTTTGCCGTTGCCTCCCATACTAGACGCATTTCCGTTGAGCAACGGGGAATGGATGGGGTCGTCTGAGTAGCGGTCGTAGTTCATGTACTGCATCACGGTCAGTACGAAAAATAGTCGGACTTGGGTGTATGCGGAGTCATCGTACAGGCTGGTAGCCGGTATACCCACACTCCTCGCGGAGGGCCTGCTCGTAGAGGTAGACATAGTACTTGTGAGCGCCAAAGAGGTAGTAGTTACTGTGAAGTTCCATGGCATGTGTCATGTGGTACGCCACGAAATCATCAAACCGGTTCATGGCTCCAGGAAACCTGGTTTTGTCTGACTTGGGCGGCAACTTCATCAAACACTTCACCGCGGCCACATACTCCTGTCTCTGTTCCTCAGAAAGATCACTCCTGTTAATTATGTCAGTGATATGGGGCCGCTTTCGCGAGCACAATAGAGCTGTGAGACGTACCACTCTCGCCGTACCGATGCCGTTTCCATTGTACAATCATTGTTCTTACCGGCAGCAATCTTCTTGTCCAGCCAAGTCTCAACGTTTGGCATCGTGGCCTCTTCTAGCTTGTCGACAACATCGAGTGGATAGTTCGGATTGCGAACACTGTATAAACCCGCACGGTAAGCAGAGCCAAATCGTAGAGAGTGCGGTTAGGAGAAGAGCATACGCATGACCCCCTGACTTATATCCAGAAGAGCGCGACTCGGCCGCTGCATGAGCTCCGCCAAGGAGCGTCACGAATAAGAGAGGGCTCCAGGTTGACCACATCTTCGTTTATCTGCCTGAGCACCGTGGTGAGCTGAAATTGGTGAGGGGACTTCAAACAAACTTGCACCTGCAACGTGGATCGAGGACGAATGTGATGACATATATAGATGTCACGACTGTATTCTGGGCGGTGGCAAAGACCTGTGTTTGGCACGGCTTCACCAGTACAGTACAGTCAGGGTTTGCCTTCCATTTTCACAGGAAGGGGTTGAGAACCGGCTAAGTTCTCTACTCTAGATGTGCCCGGCACAAGGCGCAGTTGGCGGCTCGATTAATTGAGGTTGTCCTACGTTTATTCCGGAAAGTGCATCTCCGCACGGCAGTTGCAGCGATAGTTCTCGCAGAGGCGACTCTAGGAGATCGTTTCCAAAACCAATTGGACCTGTGTGAGATACTTATCCGCACAAATGACGGGCAATACCGGGTTAGATTATTGAACCTATGATAGATGGGAATGAAATAGTTTGTGCAAGTGGAACTGTTCGCCTCCGCCATGCAAGCAGCTTTTCTTTCTTTGTTTAACGGATTGCCTCGCCCAGGTGTGTTCGGCGCCTGGCTGGATCCTTGATGTCCCCTATTTTGTATCTATTCTTCACTTCATTCACCTCAACAGTGCCGACAGGCATTAGACCCGAAGGCCACATTCTTCGCTTTGATCACCTTTTTCGTACAACGCCGTCAAACACCAATGACCTAGCCGGGATAACAAATAGATTATCTGCTATGGGATAACCTGCCATGGGATAAATTGCAATGGATTTGAATAAGCTCGACACGAGTCCTGTACATCCAAGTGCAGTGGTGATTGAAATCTGGACGCTTGAATCCGCCATAAACCTGTCCACATGCTGGCGACGCTCTATGTTCACAATTTCCTGCATCAGTGCTTTGAGCTGGCGTAGTACATAAAAGAGACTTGATAAAATGGTGTGTCCATGCATAGGATCGTCATCCGGTGACCAAATTCATATCTGAATGAGCTCGACGATCCGCACCTCTTCATCCGGATGCACTATGAGAAACTTTTCGAGAGGGGTCCTGCTGCTCTGTTGTCAGAAGCCAGGACCAATACCCATGGCTGATTCAACTTACTTGTATGACCCTTTCATGCATTGTCTACCTGCCAACGTATTGCGAGTGCCGCCCCATCATCCCATGAAGCAAGACTTCGTGTTATCACGGGACGAAAACTGACCCCATCATCCATATCTCACTTCTTAGTGAAATACTTTGATGCCCTCAAAGTAGATCCTGCGCTGGGCTCGGCATTGGTCTCTGCTTTTACGGGCCTAGAATTAGTTGTTGATTTTGGAACGGTTTGCATCCCCCCCCCCAGCAAGTTTCTTTTCTCAGCAGCTGTCTCCTCTCTCCTCAGGCTTTATTTGTGAAGAAACACCCGGTACCAGACTGGATCCTCGATTTTGCGCATCTTTCCTGTAGCGGTCTTCTTGACGCCGTATTAATGTGGCCTACTTGCCACCCAGATCATGCATTTTCAGGGAAAAACTTCTAAGGCCTCTAAGGCATTTGGCGGCTTGGTGCCTTGGTAGAAGGTTCCTCTATGGGTAGGAGGTTATCCTGCGCGGTGTTTAAAGAAGGCCGTCTTGCAGAAGGCTATTCCATAGAGGGTCTTACTATGAGAGTGATCATCCTATCACTTTAATATTACCTCACAGGAGGCTGGGGATAGTCATTAATTCCTAGGTGGTTCACTATAGTTAATGAACAAAATAAGTGTATTGAAGACGAGTGCGGTTGTTTAACACTAATCCTTGTGAGAGGCTAGTGTCAGGCAATCGCCGAACTACCTAGGTACCTGCTAGGTCGCCCCACATACCGTCATATCCCTGTCCAACAACCCTGGCGACCTGGAAATTTTCTGGAATTTGGAATGCGCAACCGCAATCGACTTTCCTTTACGCGCCACGACGGGCAAGACGAAGATGGCGCCGCATACAAAGTCTGGGAAGTCCGGGCCCAAAGGGCATTCCAAACACTCAAAGAACGAGGATAAGACTCTTAAAAGGAAACGAGCGGCAGAGGACCATGACCGCCTGAAGAAGGCCATCGACGAACTGGTATGCATATCTCTATCTGACGGTTCCTCCATCCTGGCTGACGATGCTTCCAGGACCCAAAGTCCCCAGTCGCAAATTTCGCCGACCTGCCCCTCTGTGAAGCCACAACCTCCGGTATCAAAGCCTCCCACTTCGAAACCCTCACCGATGTCCAGGCTCGAGCCATACCTCTGGCCTTGAAAGGCCATGATCTCCTCGCAGCCGCCAAGACTGGAAGCGGCAAGACCCTCGCCTTCCTGATACCCGTCCTCGAAAAGCTCTACCACGCCCGCTGGACGCCCCGCGATGGCCTCGGCGCCTTGATCATGGCGCCGACGCGCGAGCTGGCTGTGCAGATCTTCGACGTGCTGCGCAAAATTGGCCGCTACCATGACTTCTCTGCCGGCTTGGTCATCGGCGGCAACAACTTGAAGGAGGAGGCCGACCGCATAGATCGTATGAACATCCTCGTTTGTACGCCTGGTCGCATGCTTCAACACCTGGACCAGAGATTCGGATTCAACGTCGACGACTTGCAAATCCTGGTTCTTGACGAGGCCGACCGCATCATGGACATGGGTTTCCAGAACGCTGTCGATGCCCTAATAGAGCACCTGCCCAAGGAGAGGCAGACGCTGCTTTTCAGCGCCACCCAGAGCAAGAAGATATCGGATCTGGCCCGTCTCAGCCTGAAGGAACCAGAATATGTATCAGTTCATGAAGCGGCCGAAACAGCAACGCCGAGCACCCTCCAGCAGCACTACGTCGTGACACCGCTCGCGGAAAAGCTAGACACGCTATATGGTTTCATAAAGGCGAGCTTGAAGACCAAGATCGTGGTCTTCTTGTCATCAGGAAAACAAGTCCGATTCGCATACGAGACGCTCCGACAGCTGCAACCTGGTATACCCTTACTTCACTTGCATGGTCGACAGAAGCAAGAGGCGAGATTACGGATCACAAAACAGTTTACATCGGCGAGGCATTCGTGCTTGTTTGCGACGGACGTTGTAGCCCGAGGTGTCGACTTTCCTGCGGTCGATTGGGTCATACAAGTCGATTGTCCTGAAGATGCGGACACCTATATCCACCGAGTCGGCCGGACAGCAAGGTACCAAAGCAAAGGCCGTGCTGTTCTTTTCCTGGATCCAAGCGAAGAGGAGGGCATGTTGAAGAGGCTCAAACAAAAAAAGATCCCGTTGGAGAAGATCAACATCAAGGACAGCATGAAGAAGAGCATCAAGAACCAGGTGCAAAGCATGTGCTTCAAGCAGCCTAACATCAAGTATCTGGCGCAAAAGGCCTTCGTTACTTACGTGCGGTCTATCTACGTACAAAAGGATAAGGAGATCTTCAATATGGAAAAGCTGGATTTGGACGCATTCGCCGCGAGTTTAGGACTGCCGGGAACACCAAACATTAGGTTCCGACCGGGAGAGGACATGAAGAAGCTGAAGAATGCGCCGAGGATGGCTCTGAGCGACTCGGAGGACTCCTCAGATGGCGAAGGTGGCAAGCGCAAGAACAAAGAGGAAGTGAAGACAAAGGTGCAGAAGATGTTTGAAAGAACAAACCAGGACGTACTGTCTAGCCATTACCGCAAGATGGTAGGCGATGCAGGGGAGGACGATGAGGATGAGGACAACTTCATGGTTGCCAAGCGGGTGCTGAATGATGACGATCTCGAGAAGGCAGCCCAGAACGGTGACCACGGTCAAGCCAAGGTCATTGATTTTGGAGGAGACCAGCAGCTCATCATCGATTCGAAACGGCGCGAGAAGCTACTCAAGTCCAAGAAGAAACTCCTCAAGTACAAGGGCCATGGCCAGAAGCTCGTCTTCGACGACGACGGCAACGCCCACCCCATCTACGAGCTCGTCGACGAGGACGAGTTCAAGCAGTTGGGTCCCGTGGACGAGCTCAGGCGGCAGTTCGTCGACCAGGAGACGGAGAAGGTCCAGGAGGCGGACGTCGAGGACAAGGAACTGGCCAAGGCGAGGAGAAAGGAGAAGAGGGAAAGGAGGAAGGAGATCGAGAGGATGGAACGCGGCGAAGGGGCCGGGCCGGCTGGACCTGTTGCTCAACTGGAGGGCGAGGACGATGGCGAGGACCCACTGGCACTGTTGCGGTCGTTGCCTATTGGGGACAATGCAAGTTACAGTGAGAGCGAGGCCGAAGAGCAGAGGAGGCCAGCGAAGAAGCAGAAGAAGTGGTTCCAAAACGATTCGGACGTTGAGGAAGAGAAGCCCTCGAAGAAAGCCAAGAAGGACAAGAAGGCCAAGCATAGGGTCATCGAGATGGCTGAGGAACCTGACAATCTGGAGGACCTCGAGGCTCTCGCTGCAGGGCTGCTGGAGTAGTGGAACTAAAATTGATACCCTAGTCACAATCACATCAGCTCATTTCCATGGGACAGTTGCTTCCTCCCATGACATTATCTTGTGGAATGTCCTCCTACAAGGCTTATTTCGTGGGAGGCTATCTGAAAACATTGGTACATGGCGGCCGACTTACAAGTAATCCTGTCCCACAGGAGATTGTCCTATAGAACACCATTTTCCTAGGAAGCTATCCTGTAGGAGGTTACCCCACGAGAGGTTATCACATCACATGGATTGCTTTGACCGAGAAACTCTGTCCCGAAGAAGGTTGTACTTTAGGAGGCTATACTGTGCCAGTGGATGGTGTTTTGCAACAGGGCATGTTGTAGTCTATCCTGCCTAGGTACAAATGCAAGAGCATATTATGATGCTGAGATTCATTGGCTCTGTTCTCGACTCACTTGTCCCGTGGTATTTTCCATCGGGTTAAAGACTACACAGATGATCACTCATCCCTCAATACCACACATGATCTTCTTGCCTACAGCTTTCCTGCCTTCTTCAGACCCCTCTCGCCGTCGACAAGAACGCACCACCCCTCACTGCCGACAGTGCCGCCGCCAAAGCCGGCCACGACGGCCTTGAACCCCTGGGCACCAGCGTCCTCGCCCTCGCCGTCCCGCGCGAACTTCAGAACCTCATCGTCAAAGGTGCCAGGCTGCAGGAACACGGCAGGGACTGGATATTGTGGTGTCTGGTCAGTTGTCGTGTCTTGGGACGCAGGCACGTATTGCAAAGGGAGGGGCATGCTTACTCCCTAGCTTCTTGGCCTCCTCGAGCACCTTCAGGGTTACCGGCGGAGGGGTGATGATGGACACGGAGGTCACCTTGGGGTCTGGCAGGTCCGAGAGGGACTTGACGGTTGGGATCTCGGAGGGCTTGCCGGCGGCGTCGGGGAGGGACGGCACGGCGATGGAGGGTGCGGCCGGGTTGATTGGGATGGCCTGGATGTCGTGGTGGAGGTACCAGGCAAAGACTTGGTAATATTGTTAACCGGGTGTCACTTAGTTATGTGTGCTTTTAATTCGACTCCGTGAAGTCCGCAGCCACGGGCTTGAGCCGGGCACTATTTGCCTCGCAGTCTGCGGACATTGATGTCTCGGATTTCTCGAATGCTTGTTGGAGATCTATCTGGCTGTCTTACTCTTGTGACCAAACTTGGCCGTATTTGAGCTTGCGCCGACGACGGCGAAGTTCTTGGACGAGAAGAACGTCTTTAGGGATGCTTCGGTGCTCATTGTGGTGGCGGGATGCGAAGCCCAAAATGTGTGATGCCGGAGTGAATGAGCTGTATTGGCGAGCTTGGACAGGGAGGATGTCGTGGAGTAGGTACAGTTGAGAGAGTGAGGCAATAGAAGGCAGCGGACAGTAACTGAGTTATAAGTAAACATCAATAAACTGTTGACGTGATTTGTAATTGTGAAGTCGTCGTTGTATTCCAAATAGTGTCACTGCAGCTGCAAAGAAAGCTCTCTCTCCCCCCGTTCAAATTCCCGGGCGGGTGCTAACGTTTTCCAGGGTCCTTCTCACGTTATCGGCCTTCTATCGCCAGAGCGATGTACGCCTGCGTCACAAGGTTTCATGGGCGTGATTCTTTGTGCATCTACGCCGTCTTGGGTGCTGCCTATCTGGGTAGGTGTTTTAGAGAGCTACGGTCTGTACTGTGGTACACAGTAGACTACGTGTGCTTGTGGACCCATCTGCCCTGCCCAGATCGGTCGCGCCTCGGGGATGGGACGGATTGAGATGAACTCGCAGGAGTTGTGCGTAAACGGACAGCTGGGCAATGGGACGACACGTCCCGGGACAGCGGCCATTATGACCTGAAGACATGTGAGTGTCACATCTCGCCTCCTGACACATTAGACGGCCTGTAGACACGATAGCGGGGTTGAGAAGCAGTGCTTGTTGGGAGACAAGATCAGTGTGGTGCGGGTGCATCTTTGCACCTGGTGGGGATGTATGCAGAAACGAGTCTCGTTGGCCCGTGTTCTGCGTGTAGCCTGTTGGACTAGGTTCAACTTCTGGAGATATATGGCATACCACAGACTATGTGCACTCCATAGACGTGCCAGGGTGGAAAGGTGGTGGCAGTGGGCGGTGATGATGATGATTGTGTCGTTTCGATGCCCCTTGTTGACCCCCCGTCCGTTGCCCCGTCAGTTTCAGCCCCCCACATTTTGCTAGTCCCTTGCTCCTGGCTCCTCCTGGCCCCTCTGAAGGCTGCAGTCGGGCAGGCTCTGGCTCTGGGCTCTGGCTCTGGCGGCTCGCGTCGCCCTGCACGCTCGCATGAACAGCACAGACCACGAAGGGGCCCATAAGCAGGTCCATGTCCAGGGAGACAGCGCAGGTGGGCGACCGCTCTTCCATTTTATTTATAAAACGCCGCTGGATCCCAACCTCAACTCCAGGAAACAACCATCGCCAACCTCGTTACCGTCCCTCTCCCGCCATCTCCGCATTTTTCGCTGGCCCCTACGACCCACAATGGTGAGTTGCGTGACCGTCAACAGACATGGCATTCCCGGACGAGCAGCAAGTGCGGCTATTGGACGGTGAGGGCTGGAAGCTGGCAGAGGTAAACAAACGGGTGACCTGCAGCACGGATGCATTTCCCTCGCAGGTTCCAGTTTAGCGCCCCTCGCTCGCTGCTGGTTGCTTGTTGCTGGTTGCGCGCTGGTTGCCGTGCCTGGTGCCCAGCCCAGACACAAGGTTGGAGCTGTGCGACGCCGTCGTTACCTGCTTTTGCTAGCCCGGTGCCAGCCCCAGGCACCCGGGCACCTGGCCCAGCCCGAGGAAGGCGCTCGACTCCAACCCGTTGCCGGGTGTTTGCCTGTGTTGTCTCCCACCAGCCAAGCCCAGCAGCCAAGCCGCAGCCCGTCCGCGGGTGATCCCATCTCCAAATTTCCCAGTCCAGCCACCGCAGAATACCTGCAGCACACTTAGCACCGCCCTTCTTTGTCAACACGCTATCACGACATCACTGCACAACCTGCCTTGATCGTCTGCATCCGTCACTACTTCCTACCATCCTCAACTGCTGCTTCCTCCCCCCTCTGATCGGACTCGCAACCCGCCGCAAACATGTCTTCTAATCAGTATGACGCCCAGGCTTCAACCAACTACAAGGAGGCTTTCTCACTGTTCGACAAGCGCGGCAACGGCCGTGTGACTCTCGACAACCTCGGCGACCTCCTGCGCGCCTGTGGCCAGAACCCTACCATGACCGAGATCAAGGACCTGGAGAAGAGTGTCGGCGGTGACTGTGAGTCTTGCCAACCCTCCCCCTTCCCCCCAGCCTCCTTTGTTTACCCGGGCGCTTTCGCGCGCAACACCAACATGCCACTTGACGCGATCGACCCGGAACACTGGGCACCAGGCCACACGAGTCCATTTGAGGAAGGGAACAGGCCGCTAATTCGTGCCTGACAATGCACAGTCGACTTCGAGACTTTCCAGCGCGTGCTGAACCGCCCCGGCGGGTTCCGTGACCCAGGCGAGCCCGAGGAGTACTGCCGCGGCTTCCAGGTCTTCGACAAGGACATGACTGGCTTTATTGGCGTCGGCCAGCTCAAGTATATCCTGACCAACCTGGGCGAGAAGATGACGGAGGAGGAGGTGGAAGAGCTGCTCAAGGCCGTCGACACCAGCTCAGGAGAGGTCAACTACACGGGTACGTGCTACCTCTCCCGCCCCAGCATTATACGAATGCCGGCTATGACGTTATGGCTGACACGCAGTCCACGCAGATCTCGTCCGGACGATTCTTGCGAACTAGACAGGAGACAACGAACGATACCAAGGCGAGACGCCGCGGAAACGTGCGCGAAAGAGGTACTGTGCCGTATGAATGGGGGAAGGGGGAGGAGGTGGCATAGGAGGATAATTGCATGGATTTTGTCAGGGACTGGCCGGCGTTTACTGCTTTTGTTGCTGACGAGTGACGAGATATGCCTTGAGCAAAAACAAACAAACGTCGGGTGTCCTGGATCGGCTGTTGGCCAAACTGCCCCGAGAAGAGGTACAATCAATCAGACATATGAGAACATGGAGCCTCTATTGCTCGTCAAGACCCAGCTCGACCTTCTATCGAGTCTGCTTTCTCTAGGCAATGAAAGGATCTCTGGCGTAGCCTCCGACAGTTCCTGCTGCAATGGCTGAGAATCCTGCAGATCACAGCCATATTGTGCCTCGGGCAGGCAAGTTAAAGTCAGAAACGCTGTCGAACTCCATTGTTGACCATGTGGGATGGAGACGCTGGGGCAGGCAAGTACCTTCGTAGACTCTGCAGCCTCGCTTGACTCGGGGATGAATCTCTCCTCCGTTACCTTACGCCGGTAGGGCGGTGGCCTGCCTCCCTATCCCGTTCTCTTCTGTCACGCCCCTTTCACGCAGCGAGGCATTATCTCAGAAGCTGAAACGATCAAGATAACTAGAAGCCCGTCTGTGTTGCTGCTATCATTGCTCAAGTGTCCACTACACCGTACGCGGCCACAGCATCTATGCCCTAGCCTCCTACGGAACAAATCTCCTGTAGGTCAACCCCTCTTGAAATACGATCATATAGGACGACTTCCTATAATATGAACGCCTGCGGCATCATCTCCTACAGGAAAACCTCCTTTAGGGTAACCTCCTGTGGGCTAGGTACTTGAACATGTGGATGAAAATTAAACCACATGAAGCTCCGTAATGACGTGTTACGGTGTTGCTGTAATAGTGCAGATATGTGAAGACCGCCTTCACCGTAAGCTCCATAGAAACAAAGCACCCTGCAAGGCCCACATATAACGTACCATGTACACACTAGCCTGCAGGGACCCCCTGATCAGCTGCAAGCACCCCGCAGTGTCCCGCAGTCGAGCTTCCCCATCCATCGAGCTGCACAAGCCTCCTGCTATTCCCTCCCTCCCTCGTGCAGGAACATCCTCCGACTTCCAACGTGGCGTCTCATTTTCCAAAACAACCCTTGAAGCGTAGGGGTAAGCACCAGAAACCCGTGGTCCTCTTTGCCCTCGCCCTCCTCGTCCTTGCTGTCTCCATCGCTCTGGCTGTCTCACGAGCCGTTCCGCGCATCTCGTTGCTCGGAACCTTCTCCCACTTGAAAGCTGGCCGTCTAGCCCGGATCCCCTTCATTGCGACTGCTTCATATTCGACATACAGGCCATTGGCTACCCATCCTCCCTACGCCATGGACAAGTACAAGAAGCCCCCGCAGGCCCCGCCCACTTTCATTGGCACGAAAGAGAATATCGTCTCAGACACCAAGGCGTTGTGCGACAAGTCACGCAGCCTCTTGGACGATCTCGTGTCCAAGATACCTGCCGACGACTCTTCCAAGACCACATTCCAGAACGTCTTACAGCCTCAGATTTACGACGAGAATGACTCTGCTCTGACAGCCCGCATCCTGGGGTTCTACCAATATGTATCGAGCAACTCTGAGCTGCGGGATGCCTCGACGGAAGCTGAAAGCATTATGGACGAGTTCGCCATTGAGATGGCCACCAGGGAAGACGTCTTCAAGATTGTGGACGCGGTATATCAGAAGAAGGACAGCCTTGGTCTAGATACCGAGGACAAGAAATTTCTAGAGAAGGAGAGGAAGAACTACATCTCGAACGGACTGGGGCTTCCCGCTGGGCCACAAAGAGAGCGCTTCAAGGAAATCAAAAAGAGGCTCAGCCAGATCCAGATCGAATTCACGAAAGCTTTGAACGAGGAAAATGGCGCCATCTACTTGACTGCCGAGGAATTGGACGGGGTTCCGACTGACCTCACCGAGAGCTGGGAGAAGGGAACGGGAGAGAACGAGGGCAAGCTCCGCGTCTCCTTCAAATACCCTGACCTGTTCCCAACTTTGAAGTTCGCCAAGAACCCTGAGACCCGCCGGAAGCTTTTCATCGCGAACGAGAACAAGTGCAACAAGAACATGCCCCTGTTCAAAGAGGCCATTACCCTCCGTGATGAAGCTGCGCGCATGCTTGGCTTCCCAGACCATGCCTCTTTTAGGATTGAGGACAAGATGGCAAAGACCACGAAGACGGTCAACGACTTTCTCGGAGACTTGCGTGTCAAGCTTGCACCTGGAGGCAAGAAAGAGACGGAACACCTCAAGGCGATCAAGAAAGCTGATGTCGAGTCCCGCGGCGAAAAGTTCGACGGTAGCTACTACCTGTGGGACCATCGCTTCTATGATCGTCTGATGATCGAGCAAGAGTATTCCATCGACGAGAACAAGATCTCCGAGTACTTTCCCTTGTCAAAAACGGTGGCTGGCATGCTGAACATATTCGAAAAGCTGTTTGGTTTCGTCTTCGTCGAGCTTTCCCCTGAGGACAAGGCGGCGATCAGCCCAACCGGAAAGGGAGAGGACATATCCTGGCACGAAGACGTGGTCGTGTTCTCAGTGTGGGACGACCAAGGCGAAGGCGGCGAATTCGTTGGATACCTGTACCTGGACCTTCACCCTCGAACTGGAAAATACTCTCATGCTGCCAACTTCAACCTGTCTCCTGGCTTCTTACAGGCTGATGGTAAACGCCGTTATCCTGCAACCGCGTTGGTTTGCAACTTTAGCAAGCCGACGCCAAAGAAACCCAGTCTGCTAAAGCACGACGAGGTGGTGACACTCTTCCATGAGTTGGGACACGGCATCCACGACTTGGCAGGCCGCACAAAGACTTCGAGGTTTCATGGAACCTCAACCGTGAGGGATTTCGTCGAGGCGCCTTCACAGATGCTTGAGAACTGGTGCTGGACCCCTAGCCAGATCAAGGGCCTGTCGAGCCATTACGAGACGGGAGACCAGATCCCAGATGAACTCGTCGAGAAGCTTGTTTCGACGAAGCATGTGAACGGGGCACTCTTCAACTTGCGCCAGTTACATTTTGGCATCTTTGACATGACTGTCCACACGCCCAAGAGTCATGAGGATGTAGTGAAGCTGGATGCTAGCGCGGTCTACAATGACCTCCGTGCTGAAATTGCTGGCCTGCAAGGCCCGGAGTCCCTAGGCCAGGGAAGGTGAGTTGCGCCCACCGTGAGAAGATCTAGACACGGAGATGCTGACCCATTACATAGCAACTGGGGCAACGGACCAGCGACCTTCGGTCATCTTATCGGAGGATATGATGCCGGATACTACGGCTACCTGTCTTCCCAGGTGTACTCCACGGACATGTTCTACACCGCATTTGAGGCGGACCCTTTGAACGGAAAGGAGGGTCGACGATACAGGCACACTGTGCTCGAGAGGGGTGGCAGTCAGGAAGAGATGGTCACCTTGGAACAGTTCCTGGGCAGAAAGCCTACCAACGATGCTTTCTACAAGGACCTTGGTCTTGCCAGCTGACTCGAGCAGGCCACGACCAGTCGCCTGTGACAGCCTCTTGTTGTCGATCGGGCATTGCGTAAATTTTGATCGGACGCATGATCGTAACCCCGATATAGCCACAATATAACTAGGGACACATTGCAAAACTCCGCATTCAAATTGTCATTCAGGTAAGCAATAAGTTGATCCGGGCCGTTCCTGTAGTGGCGACGCCAGAGCGTTTGGGAGGGTTTAGTCAAAAGTTGCGCAACGATGATAAGAACATCGCTAAACGTAGGTTGCTCGGATGTCCGCCTACACGGCCATAGCATCTGTGTAATGTACCAGTCAGTAGACAGTACTCACTGGCCAGCCTCTCGAAGGATAACCTCTTGAAGGATAACCTTATAAGGATAATCGGGTAGAAGGCAAGGAGGCCGCAGGGCCCCCACAATGATGTTTTTGTTATTTTGAGAATGCCGCTGTGTTACTGTAATAATGCATGTGAAGTGATATAGTCGAGCTTGCCATCAGTCGGGATTGCATTCTGAGATGTGGAGCTCCAACAACGCTACTGGGCATAGTGGGGCGGCACCCTTCTGTTTACTTTGGGAGCTAACAGGCCAATGACGCGTCGGGATTTACTCTCAGGGTTGTTTGCTTTGCCTCGTCCATGCCTTCAGAGCTCCATGCTTTGCGACGCGATTTCTTGTCATCAACCAGTTCCGTGTCCTGCAACCACGATTGAGGCTTGTCTTCAGCGCGCCTTCTTGCGTCTGCCAAATCTCCACACTTATAATAACACATGTACCCCATCCTCACTGCGTGCATCCTCAGGTCTTCTAGCTTGTCACCTCGACTGTTCCAGCTGCACGCATGACACGCGCCAACATACCGTAATACGACAACCTCGAACTTCCTCAAGGCGGCCAGGCCGCAACCGCACTCGCCATGTCTACCGACGACATCGATGAGTACTTTATCTACGAGAACCGCCTTGCCTCTTTCCATGGCCCACAGCGTGTCGCAAAGCGGAGGGCATCGAATGCAGCGACATCTCGCGCCCCGAAGACGCTGTCATGGCCACACAAGTCCATCAAGCCTGCTGATGTACGTAGCCGCCTCCCCTTCTGCCTCAAACCGCTCACTTTGAACGCGTCCTGACCCGATTCCATGTTATGCAGATGGCCAAGGCGGGCTTTTTCTTCCAGCCCCTCCCCAGCAACCCCGACAACGTCGTCTGTTTCCTATGCAACAAGGCCCTCGACGGCTGGGAAGAGGACGACCGCCCCCTCGAGGAGCACCTGAAACACGCACCCGAATGTGGCTGGGCAATCACTGCGGCGGTAGAGGCCGAGCTGGGCGATTACGTGCGTGAGGACCCCAGAGACGCGCTCATGTCCGAGGCCCGGAACTCCACCTTTGCCGGACGTTGGCCTCATGAGAGCAGGAAGGGCTGGACCTGCAAGACGAAGCAGGTAAGACGGAGCGTTCACATCCTGCGTTACAGAAATATGCTGATGCGTCGAGCAGCTTGTTGAGGCTGGCTGGAAATACACACCAACACTAGAATCAGATGACCATGCCACTTGCACATATTGCCACTTGGGGCTTGATGGCTGGGAGAAGAGTGATAAGCCTTGGTATGAAGCTGAGCCGCCTCCTTCAATGCGTCTGAGGTACTGACTTGTCTTAGGGATGAGCATTATAGTCGAGCACCGAACTGTCCGTTTTTTGCCTTGATCAGCTCGAAGCCAGCTCCTAAGAAGACAGGACGATCCAAAGCTGCCAGGAGTTCCAAGGCGTCTCGACTTTCGCTACAGTCTGTTGCTACAGTCGCTTCGGACTTGACATCCTTCGCCGATGTCACTGCAGATGTCGACGACAGCGTTCTCACAACAGCGTCCACCATGACGACAACTTCTAAAGGGGCTAAGAAGAGTACGAAGGGGAAGAAGGCGGCGACCACAACAAGAGCCAGAAAGACTCGTGCGAAGAAGGACGAGGCTGTTGAAGTACCAGAAGATGAACCAGAGCAAGAGGCGGCCCCGGTCCCTCCATCACCCCAGAAGGCCGCAAGAGGCCGCAAGAGATCGAGCGAGGAGGTGGAAGACGCGGGGCTAACCAATGCTGAGGCACCTGCTTCAAAGAAACGTGCCAAAACGCGCAAGGCCCGCGGTAGCACCGCGACCGAGGCGTCTTCGGTCGATACAGACATGATTGATGCGCCAGAGCCATCCAAGAAGTCGTTAGCTAAGAAGACGAGAAAGGCGTCTGGCACACGGAAAGCATCTGGAACTCAACAAGCCAGAGAACTATCGACTGCTTCAGTGGAGTCGGCTGCGCCAGCCGCCCTTCCAAATGACGACGAGATCGACAGACAGCTGGAAGCCGACCTTGAGCGGCCATTGTCGGACGATGAGGACATTCTGGCCGATCCGGACACCAAGAAGGCGGCGGCTTCTCGTATGAGAGTGGAAGCCAAGCACGACTCTAAAGCAGATGAGCTTCTTACCCACACTTCGACGACTGATTTTGCCATGTTTGATCCCGCTCCAGCCCAGCCAACCGATGCACAGATTGACGCGGACTTGAAAACCATGGAGGATGAGATGGATGTTGATCAGAAGTTCGAGACAGAAGAAATGGTAGTCCCAAAGAAGGGCCGCAAGGCTGGCACTCGGAAGGTATCGAAACAAACAGCCCTTAAGAAAGCCGAAGAGCCCGCGCTGCAGGTTCCTGCGGAGCAGTCACAGTCGCGCATGGCAGCAGAAGCAGAAGAGCCGGATGAAATTGCAGAGGCAGACGTCAGCTTCGGGAGCAATGGCACCGTGGTCAGGAAGTCTTTGGGGAGGACTTCGCTCGGCAGGACTTCACTCGGCAGTGTCGTAAGCACCACGAGCACCAAGAGCACAGCGAAGCGCGGCCGCCCCGCAAAGAAGCCGAAGGTATCAGAGGCCGTCAAGGACGAGCCGACTCCAGTTCCTGCTGGCCCAGAGGTTGCCAAAATACCAAGTGCAGAACCCACGGATGTCGAGCCAGCTCCCGCCCCGGTCCTCATTGAGGGCACGAAGAAGCGAACAAGCACCGGGAAGCGCGGCCGACCTCCCAAGAATCCGAAACCTTCGGATGTCGTTCCAGAAATACCGCCTCCTGACGAGGCAGTACCGAACTCAAAGTCACAAAATATTGTGACCGACGTCCAAGTTGAGTCAGCGACGGCGCAAGAAGCCTTCTCTGCAACAGTTGGCACTCCTCGGATTGCCCGGAAACCTGTCCCAGCTCCAAAAGATTCTCCTTTCGCGATTCGCACAGACGAGCCCTCTGCCTCGACTTCTGCTTCTAACGTCCTTGCCGTGCCTCCAAAAACGCCACGCCACCAAGTCTCACCCGCACAATCGGCTAAGCAAGCCACCATCTCGCCATCTCCTTCTCCGCAAGCGTCAGACGCGGAGAACCGTCCTCCCTCCTCGAAGCCGAACACTGCCAGCAGCAAAGGCAAGCGCATGCCACCTGTCTCTCTTCCCCCCGCCGCAGCAACGCCCACCCGTCAGATGTCACCTTCTAAGCAGATCTCGCCCTCGAAGCAAAATGTTATTGGCAGTCTGCAGAGCGCAGAGCCCTGGACGGCAATTGACCTGGACTCCATATTTGGGGGATTCCACAAGGACCAGGAGGACACGAAGGGCGCAGCCGACCGCTTTTTTGCCAAGGGTGGCGATCTCACGGAACAGGAGCGCAATATGACCGTTGAGGAGTGGATTTACTATAATGCCGGCCAAGCTGAGCAGAAGCTCAAGTTCGAGTGTGAGAGCATGGTTATGGCGTTCGAGAAGGAGGGAACACGGGCTATGAGGGCCCTTGAGGGCCTAGTCGTCGCTGAATAAGAGACGACATGCGGCTTCTCAGAGATACCTGTTGGTATGTTGTTTTGGATTACAAGCTGAGCCTATCACGTACCACACTCATGCGTGGGACTGGATGAGATTGGTGTTGCTGGAGCTGAGGGGAGATATTCTGGCGTAATGGTGGATTCAGCAAGAGAGACGACAGAGCAAGCGAGATGCCTTGGAGAGTTCTATGGATGGAGGTGGTAGATATGACTGATCTCTTCCGGGGTTGCCATTAGGCAACAAAGGTCAAGGTGATTGTCGGACCCAGACTTCGGACAGTGCGGCTTGAGCTCTTTTGCGTGTGGGCACACGCAATCAAGGTGCTCGCCGCTGTTATCCAGGCGTCGGCTGGCTAAGCAGCTTTTTATTGTTCTTTCTCAGGCTTGTTGTGCGGATTTGGAGCATTGCATGGCAAAGGCGTCGATGATTGTTTTTTTTAGAAAACGGAGATTCGCACCGGCCAAATCGGAGGGTACACCGGTACATGCAGCCCCAGTGCACGAAATAACGCGCACCACTAAAATTTGTATATACAACGTTATTTTAACTACCTTAGCTATTACAGCCAGAGTTGTGACAAGTATTTTGTATTTTGTATTTGCAAATACAAAAATACATATACAAATACAAATACAAATATAAAATACAAAATACTGTATTTGTATATGTATTTGTATATGTGTATTTTTTTGTATTTGTATTTATATTTGTATTTGTATTTATATTTGTATTTGTATTTATATTTGTATTTGTATTTTTGGATTTTATTTTTGTATTTGTATATACAAAATACAAAATACATATACAAATACATTTTAGGGTTACATTATAAAAATAACCCTATTTTATATACTATAAGATTTAAAGGAATTTTAAAGCTTTAAAACATACTAATTAGTTTTTACATAGCTTATATATTAAGGGAAATAAAAATACTAATAGATATTATAAAAAAACTTAAATATTTAAACTTTTTTTCTTTTAGCTATTAGTATTTTTATTTCCCTTAATATATAAGCTATGTAAAAACTAATTAGTACGTTTTAAAGCTTTAAAATTCCTTTAAATCTTATAGTATATAAAATAGGGTTATTTTTATAATGTAACCCTAAAATGTATTTGTATATGTATTTGTATTTTGTATTTGTATTTGTATATGTATTTGTATATTTGTATTTTTTTGTATTTGTATATGTATTTATATTTATATATTTTTTTGTATTTGTATTTGTATTTGTATATTTAAAAATCTATGTATTTGTATTTGTATTTATATTTGTATTTTATATTTTTTTATATTTTCACAACTCTAATTACAGCCCTATTTTCTTATTAATACTATTCCAACACACTTAAGGGCATTAGACCACCCAATTCGATAGTACCTACAGGCCTAAAAAGTACCTAAAAGCCCCTAAATGCACTAAAAAAGCAGTTATCGTTGCCACACTACTGCTATAAGCCTCTAACGTGCCTCTATAGTGCTTAAATTATTGCCACAGCTTAAAACGTACCTCTATCGTTGCCACAAGCCTCTAATGTACCTTTATCGTTACTTAGAATGGCCTACGGACGACGATTTCCTCCTTAGTTGTCTTCTCGCTATCTTTATCGTTAATAATATCTTATATAGTTAAATTAATCTGTAGTAGTTAGTGGTTAGCGGTTAAGTATATGTTAGAGGGTTGGGCGCTATAAAAAGCACTATGGGGCGAGGTGGTGTAGTAAAATTAAATGGAGTGCTCTGATTAGCTGAAATTGCTTAGTTAGCGCGGTACCGGTGTACCCTCCGATTTGGCCGGTGCGAATTTCTGTTTTCTTTTTTTATATATTTTTGCTTGTTGCTCTTGAGAGGACTTTGCCACTGACCGTTTTGAGGTTGTAAACAAACTTGACAATTCCAGTCCAGGATTCTTGAACTGTTAAGCGTGACTCGGTTGTTCTCGATACTCCAAGTTCTTTGCTTGTCTATCCTCACAGCGAAAGTAGACATTTTTCGGCGACGTAGACTAATCAAGCCAACCAGCATTGATCGCGCGGGGACAACGCCGCACGACGCCGAAAATGCAACTCTCTCACTAAGCGTCCCATGAATTGCGTCCACCCGGGTATGATGGTCAAGAGACTTTGAAGTTCCGTCATGTAAGTTCGACTTTCCGGCCCTCTCTGTCAAGGCATTTAGATTGCCTGGTCCTACAGGACTTACATACCGAGCCTGAAGTCCTCCGTCCACATCTGTGTGTTCCCATAGCGATGACGCTTATCTCAGTGCTCTGCCTACTCCTGGCGTCATCAGTGATGGGGTGTCGCGCCCACTCACCGAAGATATCTGCCATTATCGACAGAGCTCACCAAGGTGCGACTCCCAGAGATTCGAGCTCCATATCCTGTGCCGGTGGTTAACATAGAATTAGATGGGATCGACTTGCCGTCCCTCCCTTTCGCAGAAGCAGCCTTCAGGTCCATTGAAGATACCAGCCGGGCAAATGCCACCGGGCTGGACTTTACGAATGCAACAAGAGTCGATACCCATGGTCAGAACTTCCCCCATTTTCTCCAATATACCCCTTGAAATCATGCCTCCTGGCTGACGGGGAAACAGTGCATGCGGTCCCGGACTTCTATCATACTCTTGTCCCGGACACCGGGGGCAGGCCGACTCCTGCTTGGGATGCAGCCACACATTTACAATTCATGGCGAACAACAGCATTTCGCACGCCTTCTTATCCATCTCGACACCGGGCAGCAATGTATTCTTGGGGGACGAGGTGTTGTCTGTTGGGCTTGCGAGGCTGTTGAACGAATGGTTGGCAGAGGTGAGTGAGTACCTTGGTGCTAGTTGTGGGATCTATCAGGTTATACTAAAGGCTGCTGAACCCCTTCAGCTCGTGCAGGCATTTCCGGAGCGGTTTTCCTTCTTCGCCATCGCACCGTTGCCATATATCAGCGCAGCGTAAGCATCCCCAATAGTCTTCTCTAACAGCTCAGTAAGAATATGATCTCTGAAGCCATTGTGTAGTATCACCGAAGTCAATTACGCTCTGGAATATCTTCACGCCAAAGGAATTGGACTTATGACGAACCATGAGGGGCTTTATCTGGGCAACCCAGATCTTCGACCATTCTTTGCTTCTCTCAACTCAACCTCAGATAGGTCACCGTCCATATTTGTGCATCCCACGGCACCATATCTTAGAATAAACGGAAGGTGAGTCCTTTAACCTCCCCACGAGAACTTTGAGACCCAGCTTTACAGTAGTTTTGCTCAATTTCTTGTCTTGTTTCTTTTTTGTTGAGGCGTCTACAAAGAACCAGCATCGAATTTCTCGGTTGTTCCCGAGGCAGAAGTGTTTCAAAAAATATTCCATCACTAACTCTTTGTACTGAACAGCTTGATCGAGGCCAATCCAAGTGAGTATTCTTGTACCACTTTACTGAGAGTCGTTACAGGAGATTTTACTAAGCGCAGAGAGTAGCTGTATACGCTACGGGCCAGGTCGAATATTATTTCGATACAGCCCGGACCATGCTGGACTTGACACTAACGCAAAACTTTGTGAACTTCACAAACATTCGCTGGATATTCTCTCACTGTGGAGGAGCTTTCCCTTCCATCGAAGATCGGGCCCTGAAGCTCCAGCCGGCCATCGAGGTGCCAGCCAAGACTGTTTATGGATCAAGGTACGTCAATTCAGCCGGGCCATACGAGCCAGTCGCCGAGGAATTCCCTAAAATCTGTAACATTCATTCCGCTCACACTTTCTCCCAGGGTTTGGTACGACAGTGCGGGTCCAACCTACTTTGCCCAGGTGAAAGGACTCCTCGGATATGGGGTCCCGACTTCACAGCTGGTCTTTGGATCTGTAAGTCAGAGGCTAGCTTTCAGTGATTTAGCTTGCTGATGCCATTACTCGATAGGACTATCCGTACGCCCCTGGAACCTATGAGTTGGGAATCGGTGCGATCCAGGCAGCGCAATTCTTGTCGTCTCAGGAGAAGGAAGCAATCTTTTCAACTAACTATGAAGCTGTCTTGGATGGCTTTCTTTAAATACATAAAATTCAAAAACATGTTCGAAGCCTTTGCCGGTGGGCTGTTTCTCCAGAGGCATTTGAGTCTTGCGTTTTCAGCTCCAAGAGACCGGCTGAATCGTTTGGTCAGCTGGTAAAATACAAATCTTGTGTACCCCAGGTTCCCATGCGTACCCTTCCCACATTTGCCTTCCCTTGTATTTCAGATGTCCCAAACGTTTCCGCTGCCGGAGCGGTCTCAAATATCGCAAATGGTGTAGTTGTTCTTATCCAACTAGTGCAGCACCACTTCAGGATGTTGAGTGTGCCTGTTGTGAAACCCATGGGCACCGCGTTTTAGTCGTTCAAACGTTAGGGGCTTGGGATGGGGAATATAAGTGACGATCAGAACAACAGTGAATATGATGCACATCAGGGGAAGAGGCCAGGGTGTCTCAGCCAACTTGTTCGTCTTCGCCGTGGCGAGCAGTGTGACAAGACACAAGCCGACGCCCATCAGTCCGATTATAACTGAGCGCAGGATGTTGAAGACCGTCCATCCCTGCCTCTTCGAAACGCCGTGTAGGATGGTGAGCAGGATCAGCATTACGCCGGCTGATAGGAAGGCGTAGATGAACTATCTTTTGTTAGTGTGTCCTTGACTAGATAATTGTACATCTTTGGCCACTCACCACAAGGTTGAATTTCTTCGCGATATAGCTGGCAACGGGCAAGGTGGACAGCCGATCGCGCTTAATGCCGGCAATTCCGAAGTTGCTCAGCACCGAGTTCATCACAGAACATAAGAGGTCCTCTCTGTCAATGAGCCAATGTTCCGCGAGTGTTGAATTGCCACCCGAGAGTCCATTCCAAGTCACAGGCGTGCCGCCGTTCCGTAGAATGTCTCCCCATAGCTCATCCGGGAGGACCGAAATATCATCAAGTCTCGACATAACCTTTGATAAGATCGCTGCCTGGTTTTTAGCGGCCGGAAATGCTTCGAGATAGCCCATGACCGTAGAGTTCAGACGAGTGGCGACATCGACACTGGTGGGTATGTCAGGCAAAAAGGACCGCACAACGGCATATATGGCGTCAGTGGCCTGACTATTAATTTCTAATAGCTTCCAGTTGATTATGAACTTGTTCACTGCGACCATTACGATGAGTAGAGAAAAGTGGAAAGGTGCGTGAAGCATCGCCCAAAGAAGCTGTCGACGGGTGGCCATGTGGTTGGGATGCATCCAGTCGAAGTAGATTTGGAAGATCAGGTAGATGGCGACGAAACCCGAAATGAATACAATCCACATGGATGAGGCTGAGGTGATTCAAGCGTCAGTTGGCAGGCCCATAGAAACAGAGTGACATGGCAACTCACTCCATTCGTGCCACCCTAAAGTGGCTTCGATCGTGGACACATTTTTGGCAAGTTTGATGATTCCTTCAACTCGAGATTAGTCTTGGAAAATAGTTTCTATGCGAAGGCCGTAGCCAAATGCTGAGACCCACCTTCGCCGAGGATGATGAGCGTGAGGAGGTTGAGCCTCTCCGCCAAATGTGAACCCTCAAAGCTGACAACCTTGTATTCTCGAATTGTAGAGATGGCCAAGTTACCAATAATCTCCAACATGGAGACGATGAACAGCATGTCATGGGCCGCCGGTTGGTTCGAAGAGCTGGCAGCACCTAGCATTCCGGCATAGCAGATGGCTGCGACGAGGGGAATCGATACTGTAATGAGCATCGGTACCCGGGCCTTCCTGTAATATCTCAAATGCCAGAAGATGATGGCATTCTGTGCGAACAGAACAACTCTCGATAGCATCAGTGTTGCAGCTAATACGTTGTCAGTCTGCTGGAAGATGGCCCAACTTCTACTAAGCGTGAACCTACCCAAGGTCATGGAAACGCCTGTCATCTTGTGCAAAGCGTTGAAGAAAGGTGCAACTTCGGTGAAGGATATCATGACCGCAAGGTGAAGAGCTAGAACGATGCGTTCTATAGGTACGAAGACCCCGTCAGCAGAGATACACCAGGATTGCGCGTTGAGAGGTATCTTTTCTACTCACCTGTCCAACTGTCCGCTAGAAACCTGACGTCGTAAATAACCACCAAGAACCAGGTGGTCCACAAAAGACTAGAAACATTGTCAAATACTGGCCGCCTGAGTTAGTCAGGTCCTTTCCCTGCACTCACAATTCAAATTCGATGTATGATGCCAAATCTTTCAACTCGATGATTTCGTGGGTCTGAAATTTAAGTTAGGACGGCTTTTATCATCTTCGACCTTGACGCACCGGGCTTGCCAGTCTTGTGTTCTACAAGATGGAGAAAGCGTACCGAGGCAAAAATGTTGAGCGTAGCCACAAACCAGAGGTCAAAAAACAATTCCAATAGTGTCGCACTTTCTCTCTGCAAAAATTGTTTAGTATCTTCATATCTTGGGGAAATACTGGGAACGAGGGACGGTCCTCTCCACTCTACCATACCTTTACGATCTCTGGCTGCGACTCAAGGTAGGTGGACATATCATCCCCTACCGAGTCTCTTACTGAATGCATTATGGAGCCATGGTCGTCTTTGGAGTCTGCTTGGGCCTCGGTGGCACTGGCATGCTCTTCGTCCTTCGGTCTAGGCGCATCTAGCTTGAGCATCAAGCGCAGCTTGTGTGTGTGGTACGCGAATGTCGACATCCGCGGCATGTTACGCCTCGCACCATGGCTGGGCCGGCCAGCGTCATTATCTTGGTAATTAGATTCCATTTTGTTTTGGAGAAAAAGAGAAATAATTGCTCGTTGAAACTTGATCGTGAAGAAACGAAGAAAGGAGCCGAGGATAAGGTGCCGCTGCAATTATTCTACGTCGACTCTATGTCTGCTATGTCCGACGACCTTCTTATAAGAAGCCAAGAAGGCATCGAATATTACTTAATCTTGTGTAGTTGTTCATTGCACTCGGACTTTAGGCCCACCTTGCCGACGGCCAAGCAAGCCCCTTCCGGATCCTCACTGCCGTCGGCGAACACGTCCCTTTCTGGTGATCAACAACGTGTGGCGCGATCCTGCGCATCGTTCTTGGCGGTCCCTGTCGAAGCATGTTGTCATAACTTCCTGTGTTATCTTCCCAATTATCATTTGCCAAGCGGCAACCCGTTTATCTCATCACAATTGCAAGATGCTTGGCAGCCAGCGAGGAGGAGGCTGGAGGAACCTGCCCCGGAGCCCAACTGCCTGGAATAAAGTCAAATGAATTTTAGGGGCTAGGAACGGCCGGAGTTCCAGCACGTGGACCATTTAGAGACACTAGAATATTGAATATTCCGCTCGGAATAATGTGCGGGAAGTTGTAAGTGGAAGCTGGCATGGCTGGAATCGTCTGGGAAGCCCCGGCTCATCTGGTTTATGCAGCGAACGAAGTAAAGTAGAAGGTTCGAAAAGTCATTGCTCATGGCACCAGGAACATTGTTTCACCCGGGGAGGATCCTGTTCGTGCCGCACACCAGACGTTGTCGCTGGCAAGAGAGCTCCAGAGAACGACGGCCGAGAACATAATGAGGCGGCATTGAAGGTGGGGCCGTCTGGCCATCTCGGGAGTCCGCTCAATCCAGAGATCTTGTCTTGCCTTGAATCATCCGAAGTTCCGCACCACAAACGCTTTGCCACCTTGATAATTCCCCGACATACCGTCCGATGTTTGCGGCCATGTGGGCGAGCACGGCTAGCGCATATCCGGGGGCCATAGCGGTGGGACATATAGACGCAACGGCCATGCATTTAACTTTGAGGCGTCATAGTAGTACCAGGCGAAGCAACGTGCTCTCTCATCTCGATGCTTTCTAATCTATTACAGCAGCGGGAACAAGACACCACTGTGTTCGTGCCTATGTAGCTGGGTGATTGAAAGTGGAACCAGTCGATTATCATCCAAGGCTCATTAGACATTCGAAGCTTTTGGCTGGTGACTTAAAAGCCCCGGAACAAAAGTTCCTCATGCATTTCGATCAGCAGAGAAGTGCATATCCGGCACCTCAGAAATTACAGAAACTGAGCCTTCATGAACTGAGATAACACCTAATTAGGTCAACTTGCTGTCAACAGCGCTTGCCTGTGATTTTACCCTGACTTTCTTGGGCAAATCTCGCCTCCCCAAGAATAGAATCTCTTGCAAAATGGTCTTCAGAGGTCTGGTTCGTCAGCAAGCACGGTCCACATTACGCTAACTAGTCAGAGATATATGAATATTGTAGATGCGTTGGTGTGACGAGCCCCTCTGCGCCGATTCAACTGGTGATCCTTGGCAACAACTGGCTAGTCTCAGCCTGTTCCGCGTAAACACCCAGAGAGAATCTAGCCCGTCGCTTAGAGCTGTCTCATTGGATCACTGAAGGGCGTTCTTGAGACTGTGTAATGGTCTAACACATCGCCAACGGCGGCGGCGGCCGGGGTTTCGGGGAGGAGAGCATTGCACCAGGCCAACCTGGGCCGAACATGTGCATTTATTGCAGCATCGAGATGGCACATAAAACAATCTGGAGCCTATAAAAGTCAACGGTGTTTTCATCAAGCTGAGCATCCAGTCTCATGGAATGCCAAGGCGGTGGCGAGCTGGTCACAGCCAGTTGGACTTTGACGGCTGTGTCAGCTGCGTTCTGATGCGTGCACGCATTGTCGCTGTTACCATCGGCTTAGAATTTCGATTCATTTGACACTTTATGCTCGGCTCTGATCAAGACAAAGTGACCATCGGCTCTAATTCGCCTGGCTCCCGGAGCGACCCGAAGTGCCCGCGCTGCTTCGACTCCAGGAAGATGACGTCTCAAGCCATAACACATATACTATTCTCTGAATTTTATGATCACAATAACAATTTGGGCGTTTTTGTAGTCTGCTAGAAGAACGCTAAAGCGAGCATTGACTATTAGCCGAGAGCAATCCTCAAGACTCTTGCGAGATTTACGGATGAAGCCCACATAGTTGCATACCTAGGTGCTCAAGGCCGGGCATATCTCAGAAAGGAAAATGTCAAGCTATTAATTACACTGCATAGTATCAGCGACGGATGGGTCGATATTTCCAAGAGCTAGGGCTTTGGATATTAAGCCCAAATTGGCAGATTGGGAGGCATCTGGTACGATGGTAGACGAAGTCAACTTCACGCGCACAAACTAGCATTGAATATGATACGATGTGTCTTGTGTCACGCTTCGTGTTGTGCTCGAACAGTTCGATCTTCCAAAGGAGTAGATTGACAGCCTGAGCTTCGCAACTGCTGAACCAAGGGCCAAACATCAGAATTGAATGCAGTGCCACCGTAATACTTGGTCCAACAAGGAGCGTAATGGAATATGTAATCAATAGATATCAAGGGCATGACTCACCTGATGTAGTTGCAACAACTGATACAAGTGCTAATGCTCAGAGAGCTTGATAGATCCAGGCAGGATCGATTAAGCAGCCCTCATGATTTGGATGGCCTAAGCTACGTGGAAGTGTGCCATGTAAGACAATATGAAACGTGATGAGCGTGGATGTTCAAGCAGCATCGGCCGCCGCCTGATGCTCCGTCTGCATACCATGGAGACCCTGACTGATCAAGCCAATAATAGGGGCAAGTAGGCACTTAATTCCATTTGTACCTTTGAACAAGGATATTGCATTCATACTGCGTAAAGATTTAAAGAGGAGGCGATTATAGTGCTAAATTAGGGTAGAAACTGGCTAGCCACTGCTGGGTTGAGTGTCGAATCATTGTACCGAGGCCAGGGGCAATATCGAGGAAGAGAGCCTACCGCATTTTGCTGGCATAGATTACTCATCTCTTCTCTTGCAATCATCCTGATCCACGTATCATGTCAATAAATTTCACGGTGAGTCAAACGTCAATTCCTAAATTGAGCCGGATAGCCACACGTCAACGATTGGTCCCAGTGCCGAGCGCATTGGAAACATGTGTTCTCCAAGGATGTTCAAAGGCCATGAAAGTCGTTGTCATTCTTATTCTGTGTAGAGTAGAGGACAATAAGAATACGGAGAGTGTTTGGGCCAGCTGGAGGCACCTCGAAGCTCAAGAGGATACAATGACGTGGCCCGACAGGGAATAATGCAGTCCTTCCGGTATGTTGCTGGATTAAAAGGGAAAGAGGACATGACGGAAGCCCTGGACAGTGTGACACAATTAGAGATGAAGCAGGACTTTTCATCTTCCAGCTTGGTAATTGACGGAAAATTCATCCCGGGCCTATACCGCTTATACTCATCACTCACAGCATTCATGTCTCTCATGCTCACTCATGACTCTGCAGTTGTCAATATGCCAAGATATCTGAGCACGCAAGATGCTTCAAGAACAAGAGAAGTACAATTTACCCGAACTTCGCGAGAGGCGAGGTGTGGCGTGATTGGCACCTTGCGTGTTCGAGTGCACTTTTCCAAAAAAGCACGACACCACAACTTATTTTGCAAAGACAGTATATGCCTTTCCTAGGTATCTATTGACTCATATATGAAGAAAGAACCGAAGTTTGAGTATTACAGGTATAAGCTGGTTGATTCCATGACGGGAGCCCATCGATCATTTACACACAGTGTTATTCCTGCACGCTTTGTGTGATTGCTGGACTTGGTATAATACCTGGTTTCTTAGATGTGATTGCGAACGGCCGTTTGCTGTCACTTCCCAGGCTCGGAATTTCTTCGGTCTTCAACGGTTCCCATGTCACAAATCAACAGTGGGTCCACGTTCTGGAAGCTGGAGGCGGGAGATCGTCGATGGCCCAGACCTCTCCTGATCCGCGATCGACCAAGATATGACTCCTTGAATAATGAGCGGCTCCAAGCTATTCGGCATACAAGGTTGAGTGTCCCGGCATAGTGAACTCTTTTATGCACAAGATGCTATACATGCAGGAGCTCATATTCATAGGGCTGCCGAGCAAGAACCCGGGCAAGGGGGTGCTCATTTCCCGTGACGCGCCCGTTCCCTGATTGCTGTCACGCTTTAGCTTAACGTTCGGCTCCGGGCCCCGAACAATCTTGGAAGTTGGGATATCAAGGTATAGTAAATGTCCATTGGCACTGGCCGACAAGAAATTGAAGATGATACCATGTGGGTGCAAGCAGCCTAGCAGAGCATATGGAAAGCATGGCACTGGGTATCATTGCCTCATCCCTAGCGTGAGGCAACGTTGTGCGGCCCAGGGCAAAAGAGGAAGGTGTCCAGGGCATTCTATGGCTGGGTCAGATGAGGTGCGATGCACGCGACTCTTGCGAGGCATTGGTCCATAGGTACAACACGGAATACTCGGGTATGTGCAGGTGTCCGTCACGGCCCCTGGCACCTTGGCGCCCAGCGACACAAGCTTTTGACAAGGGCTCTTGGCGATTGCCCTGGGCCTCTTAGCTCCCACACAAGCCTTGGGGTGGACGGTTGTCAAGGTCGATCGGCAGATGGTAGTGCCTGGGCAGGAGGGTGTAGTACCGCGCGGCCTGCATCTGACGCCATTCCGAATTTTGTAAATACCTGTGAGGGATGCCGCGGCTCGCGGCTCGTTCAGTGAGGTCGATAGTCTGTCTGACGGGAGTGCCTTCAAACGTTACGATGAGGAGCCGCCGCAAGGTAGCGTGATGTTGCTGACTCTCTCCATTCCGACGAGATATGGCATCACGTCAATATCTTACGAGAATAAAACAACCTGTGTATGCATTGCGAAATCACGCACTTGATAGCGAACAAGTCGACTGCCCTGACGAAAGCGTACTGCTGGCCATTCACATGACGTGTTGATAGCACTAGGAGGTGTAGCCCCTCTTCAGTCCCCTGCCCAATGGTCTGCTGCGTTGTCCCGGAAATCACGACGTTGTGAGGTCCACAACATTCTACCTCTCCACCGGCCACCACCACCTCCCGGACCCCGCCCGGCCCACGATCCCAGTCTTGGCTAGATCTGCCGGCCGAGTCCGGTTTTATCTTGCTGATTGGTAGGCGTGACCACTCGGAGCATAGTATCCTGCGTTGCTACTGGGGTTCCCGTATCTCATATCTCGCACAGGGGCTCATTGGACCGTGGCACTGCGTGGATGTTGATCTTCTATCTTCCCGGCCCACACCCTTTAAGCTTGATATAAGCTTGGTGGGATGGCGACAGTTGCTTCGACATCCCTGCCCAACCGTCCTTTTAACACCAGAAGACCAGACAGATGTTGTAGTCTACACTAGAAATCGTCTGGGAGAATTCTCTTCCTTGAATCAGGAAGGTGGTAGTAAACACGCACAGCACTGTAGTGGCACCATACGGGAAAAGATAGCCTCATTCGATATCTGTCTGGCCTCGCAATGTCGTGTTGCATCCCCGGTTGCTGTCGCTAGGACCGTGACGAGTGCGTAGAGAGACGCATGAGTGCAGTTGCTGGTCAAAGCACGCAAGTCATCGATCATGAGAGCTCAGGTATAAAGATGTGGTGATATCCTCATCGTAGAAGCTGTGTTCCTTTTCTTCACCAGCGGCCTTTGAGCATCTATCAAATCCACGACCAACCGTTGTCTCCTCGTCTTTCTCTTTGCATCAGTCAGAATCAGTAAACCGACTTCAAAATGAGGTTCTCTGCCCTTGCTACCGTCGCCCTCGGCGCCGAGGTTGCCATCGCTGCCCGTTGGACTGAGAAGCGTCGTGAGCGACACGCTGCCCGTGCGGCGTCCCGACAGACCAACCCCCTTCTTCCTGCTACGGAGGTCGACGGTCTTCAGGTCGAGGCTTTCACCAACGAGACCGCCCATGCTGAGTACTCCTCTAACTGGGCCGGCGCCGTTCTCATTGGCACTGGTTACAAGTCGGTCACTGGCACCTTTGTCGTGCCAACTCCCTCAAAGCCTTCTGGAGGCAGCTCCAGCACTGAGGTTAGTGATCAGACCACGAACATTGATCGTGGATTCCCTGCCATCGTTGGACATGATAGTGTGTCAGTAACTTCTCGGGGGACGACATGTTAACTTGGGATGATGTAGTACGCTGCTTCGGCGTGGGTTGGAATCGATGGTGACACGGCCACGAATTCCATCCTCCAAACCGGTGTCGACTTTTACGTCCAGGGCTCCCAGATCAGCTTCGATGCCTGGTATGAGTGGTACCCCGATTATGCGTAAGTTGGCACACCGTCCTTGGAGACCATTATGAGATCATTGTGAGGCTAACCTGCTTTACAGTTATACCTTCAGCGGAATCAGCATCTCGGCCGGTGATACTATCACGGTGACCGTCACTGCCACTTCGACCACGGCCGGAACTGCAGTTGTCAAGAACGTCTCCAAGGGCACCTCTGTGACGCACTCGTTCACCGGCCAAACCCGTGCTCTGCAGGAGCTCAACGCCGAGTGGATCGTGGAGGACTTCTCCTCTGGCGGTTCTCTCGTTCCATTTGCCGACTTCGGCAGCGTGACCTTCACTGGAGCCTCTGCCAGCGGGTCTTCGGGCACTGTGACTCCTTCAGGAGCTACGCTTATCGACATCAAGCAGAACGGAAAGGTCTTGACCACCTCGTCTGTCTCTGGCTCCTCTGTCACAGTGGAGTACACTGGTTAGACTAAACAGTTCGCAAGCTCATATATAAGATGTGTTATGAGATGTGAGTCGCTTGGCGAAGCGAGTGTTCCGGCCGAGGAGACTGGGGATGTCGGGATAGCTGGGAATGAGGGGTATGGATGCTGCTGTTGTATGTAACTCATCTTAACGTCAGTGGCCATGGCCGCACTCGGCAATTTTTGAAATATATGAAGGTCCTACCCCGCTCTTCCATTCTCACAAGAATATGAGTAGGCGAGTTGCTTGTTGTAAACGACAGAAAATGCGTAGACGCGTGGTTTAGGCCAGTTTGGAGCAAGTAAGTAGTCAGCCGGCTCCGGTCCGTCCCTCCGCGGAATGACCGTAGCCAAATGCCGACCCCGCTGAAGGGCAACTAGTGTCCGGGGGCACTCGGTGGACCTCGGCTCCCAACCACCGTCCCAGCGATCTCGGGGAGCGGTCCACGGACGCGCCTGGTTCGCTTCTACTGTAAGTCCTCCATCGTGAAACTCTCAATGCGAGCGCCAACAATGGCTTCCAGCAGTTTCTCGGCCTTGATGAGGTCGTGCAAAAGTGCACGACCATGTCTGTCTCAGCTTTCGAGTGTCGGCAGGAACCAAGTCCATCTCTGTCGGCGCTCTTCAACCGCTGCCGGCTCGCTGCCCCTTCAAGGGTACCGGGTGCTAGACATGACGCGCGTGCTGGCAGGTGTAAGTTGACCTCGGTGTGCCAAGTGTCCATTACTTTACTGACTCGATGGTGTGTGTAGCCTTACTGTACTCAGATCCTCGGTGACCTTGGGTAAGATCATCCTTGGCGAATACGTTCATGGAACCACTTTCGACCGTAGATGCTGAGTCTGTCCAGTGCTGAGGTCATCAAGATCGAGCATCCAGTCCGCGGAGATGACACAAGGGCGTGGGGCCCTCCGTATGCAAAATATAGAGAGGGTTCGGAGCATCAAGGGCCCGGAGAGTCGGCTTATTTTCTAGGTGTGAGCAATTAAGTCGCTTGACGTGTTGACCGACCAGAAACTAACTCCTACCAAGGTGAATCGGAATAAGAAGTCCTTGGGCTTGTCATTTCAGGATCCCGCGGGCGTCGACATCCTCCACAAGCTGGCGGCCAAATGCGACATTCTCGTGGAGAATTACATCCCCGGAGCGCTGAAGAAATACGGCCTGGACTTCGATACTATCCATAAGATTAACCCGGCCCTGATCTATGCTTCGATTACTGGGTACGGCCAGAGCGGTCCGTACTCGCAAAGGGCAGGCTATGATGTGATGGTGGAGGCGGAGTTCGGCTTGATGCACATCACCGGCGCCCGTGATGGGCCCCCGGTCAAGGTTGGTGTCGCTGTCACTGACCTGACCACGGGTCTATACACGAGCAACTCCATCATGGCTGCACTTCTTGGCCGTCAGAAGTCTGGAAAGGGGCAGCACCTCGATGTCGCCCTGAGTGACTGTCAGACGGCCACCCTGGCCAATATCGCCAGCAGCTGCCTTATCAGTGGCGAGAAGGATACCGGGAGATGGGGCACGGCACATCGTGAGTCCGCCAAATCCCACGGTGTAATTTGCCCTCGTTCTGACTAACGTGAGCAGCATCGATTGTCCCATACAAGGCCTTCAAGACGAAAGATGGCGATGTCCTATTTGGTGGCGGGAACGACCGATTGTTTGGTATCCTGTGCGACGGTTTGGGCAAGCCTGAATGGAAGGACGACACCAAATTCAAGATCAACTCGCAGAGAGTTGCGAACAGGGACGAGCTTGAGGCAGAGATCGAGAAGATTTCGACTCAAAAGACCACGAAAGAGTGGCTGGATGTCTTTGAGGGGAAGGGAATGCCGTACGCCGCCGTAAACGATGTCCAAGGGACGTTGAGCCACGAGCACACGCTGGCACGCAACATGGTCATAGAAGTCGACCATGATGACTGTGGTCCTATCAAATTGGTCAACACCCCGATGAAGTTTTCCGAAAGCAAGCCTGGGCTCAGAAGTCCACCGCCGACGCTAGGACAGCATACTGATGAGGTGTTGCGGGAACACGTCGGCTTGGACGAGGCCCAGATCCGCAGCTTGAGGGAGAAGGGTGTGGTCAATTGAGATCGAGTCACCCAGCATGTGTTCAGGATAGAGGGCATTGGCCTTCGATAGAAGCTTCTGCCACCTTGATATATAGTATAAAGTCCTGCATGTTATATCTCTGTGAATGGAAGGGTCACACGAATCACCTCGCACCCCCGCTACAGACCGTATGATGACTTGTTTGCCAATCTTGAAATGGACACCAGTGACGGGAAAATTAGTCATTGATTAGCTTTTAAACCCACTAGGATGCGAGAAGTTGGATCCGGTGTCCTCGAGCAGGTAATGCATGGACGGCTGTCAAAGTGAAGAGTTGAGGAAGTGAGGTTCGGAGGGGTGCACTTGCCACGTGATATGCACGTGCTTGCCGACGTCGTGCCACGCCTCAGTCGACCTCAGCTGCAGTTGCTCATGCAATGCCCAGCAAAGCACTTACACGGCGAACTCTATCGGGAAAGAAAACATGGTTGAACCTAATTCGACGACAGGTACTTCAGTGCCAGTGGAAAATGCCGGCGATGGTCAGGGCACAACGCCAGCAGCTCCCCCTCCAACAGCGGCAAACCCATCTCCTGCGCCTGCCTCGCGCTCGTCCTCCCCATATGTCGGCGATGGCTCCAAGAAATTCTCGTCCCCGTACACTCCCCAGTTCTCGCCTGCGACACAGATGATACTGAAACGAATGCGCGGCGAATCTGGCGGGCTGAACTCCGCCCTCGCGTCGGCCACAGCGCCTGGGGCGCCCAGACCAAACTTCCCACGTCCGGTCTACGAGAGTGTCAGAGAGCGCATTGTTGCAAGCATGACGAGTGGCAAGACGATGTCGTTGCCGGCGCCAATGTCTTCTTCGAGTAGCATAACAGCCAGCACGTTCCGCCTACCAGCGAAGCCAGCTTTGACGAGCGGCTCGAACGGAAGACTAGTAGGAGCAGTCGGCCAGAAGCGCAAGCGATTTCATGGCGATGGGGGCACTAGTGATGCCTCCTCACCGGCTGAGGGTTCGGATTACGGCGAGGGCATCAAGAAGGCAAGGCCAAAGCAGGCCGCAACCCCCCAGATCACACAGTCAGGGAGACGGATTCTGAAGCCCGACACGTATGATCCTGCGGCCGAGGATAATGCAAAGAAGAACGCGCGCCTGGGCAAGCGGACGACGGAGCAAGCTCTCTGTAAGAAGTGCACCCGCATGCACAGCCCAGCCACCAACCAGATGGTGTTTTGTGACGGTTGCAACGACCCGTGGCATCAGCGATGCCATGATCCATGGATCGAAGATGAGATCATCAAGGATCAGACCTTGAAGTGGTATTGTGTAGTCTGCCATGCGAAGAGGGAACGGCTGCAACCCAAGAAGAAAGTCGAGCAGCCTAGGTTTGGCAGTTGGGCTGACAGACCAACCTCCCAGGTGAGATTATTGTCACCGGTAACTACTGCTGGCCTTCAATGCTTACATTGACACTAGAAACGAGCCTATCTTTCCGCACTCTCTCCGGAAGACTTGGTCAACCTGATACTCCATACCACCGAGCTGCATCCCGACCTGCCCATCTTCCCAATCGAGTCGACCTCCACCCCCAAGAAATTGCCAGCGGGCAGCACGCCGCGCTCCCTATTTGCAGGCGCCTCAGCAGGCGGTCTCTTCCACCGCGCCGAGGCGAACCCTACAGGCCCCCTAAACTTCATCCGCAAGATCCCGGCCAACGCGAAGAAGTCCACTCTCGCGAAAGCCCGGTCGGGTACCGGCTCCCTGCAGAGCAAGACCGCCGCGCAGGCCAGCGCCCTCGCGGCTGGAAATCAGGTCTATGACGAAGAGGAGCCTTCCTTCACCAGGTTGTGGCCCCGGCCGGGGAAGGGCATGTACAGCCGGCTTCCGCCCGAGGCGGACGACGACCGCGGATTAACGGACGATAACGATCATGCTGCATTCAGCGTGATTGTCTTCAATGAGAAAGGCAGTAAGTGGTGTCCCTCTCCAAAACTCATACCAGTGGCCCAACTTGTAGCCATAAGCCGTCTGGCTATTTCGAGTATTTCCTGAGGCACCTAGTTCGCCGATTTTGCTGACGAGTACGCAGAGAAAATCGAAGAAAATGGTGTCAAGGTTTAGAGGGAGATCGCATGGATCACCTTCAAGATCGAGGGGATTCCTTGGCATTTAGGCCATGCTACCTCTAAGTATGTGGCATACCGAGGCAGCCTAGCAGACCGCAACTGGAGACCGATTCAACGGGACAACTGAGTATGCCCTGGTTCAGGTGATGGTATCAGCATTACAAACATATGTACATAATTCAAAGTGCTCAGTATATCCTTGGCTTGGATTCTTCTCGTGCAATGTCGGCTTTGACACCGCCTTCAATCTCCAAGGTGTCCTCCGAGAAGGCAGTGCTCGTTCTCCTGCTCGTCTCTACACTCACAGTCTTACTCTCTGGGTCCCCCGCTGGTGTTTCCCGCTTGGATGATGACTCCCCCGATGTCGAAGACGACCCACTTCGACTTATCACATCCGACTGCGTGCTGTTCTTTTCGCCCGAGTGAATCTCGCCTAGAGCGATAGTCGCCTCCGTACCGATGCCGCGCTCAAGCTGGGAAGGTGTTTGCGGATGGCTAGCTCGCGTGAGTGCCGTTGAAAGGTCGTTCGGGACTTGAGAAACGCCACTATCAGTTGGCCTTCTTCTGTGCCGAGAAAACAAATTCCCGCCCCGCAAATCCCTGCCAAGAGTGTGTCGGTGAATGCTCGTGTGCAGCAGGTCCCAGATTCCAATGACCCATAAGAATAGGTAGACAACAGGGTCAGAGAACCCTGAGCTCATCCCCCAGTAAGCATAACCGTGTGGGAACACTTCTCGGAAGCCGACATATACCAGAAACATAGCAATGTAGCCCAACCCGCAGAGCAAGCGGAAGATTATGGCCAAGGCTTGCCATTTTCTCTTGGCCCTGCCGAGGGAATAGATATCGAGAGAAATATCGGTAGCGACGAGGATAGTAAGCGCGATAGCTGGCGGTCTGTATCCACAAGGGAAAACCTGTTAGTGAGCCCAGTCCAAGTTTAGAGCTAACCTGCCCCAAGCCCACGAGATATCCAACAAACCTTTGCTCTCGGCCTCTATGCCTGTAGAGAAAGTCTGCCATGATCGAGAGAAGCAACGAACACGCCGCAGCGTGCACCACGCCATTAACGACCCGCAACGCAACTTTCGCCCAGCCGCGCTCGTGGATCTCCGACCAGCTCCAGCGGCCTGGCCCGCGGATCGACCTCTCGTACGTCGAATGGGCGGGCGTGTATTCCTCCATGGGGGCCTCGATAAAGACAGACCCCGGCTATGCGCTGTGTGCGGCGGGCGCGTGTCGGGCGGCGCGGTGGTCGTGGAAGGTGCCATGCTGATGTTCTAAGCTTCTTGGTTGACCCCTCGAAACTTGCCGTGTCGATTCGCGCCGCTCCTGATCCTCGCCCAGCGTGGAGATGCCCCGGACTTGAGACATGCGGCTCTGTGTCTTTCCAACCACTCAATGCGCGCACGAGTCGATCCGTCACAGGAAACGAAGCCGACCTCGTGCTCTTCTCTGTGCAAGGTGAGAGGGTGCATGCACTTCTCAAGAGGTGACCCGAGGACGACCAGGAGGAGACTGAGGCTGGTCCAAGTGGCCTTGTAAGACCCATTTGTTCAGGGAGAAAACATTCGAGTCATGGCGCCCGCCTCTCGTGTCTTTAGGCAAGAGACTGGTCCTGGTGGGGAGGGGCCTTGTGTTTCCGGCGAAGGAATCGCCAGATCGGGGCAGACAACCGTCAAGCTGCCGATGTCACGTCTTGGCAGGGCAGGCGAGGACCCTCCCAAGTTTCGTCCCTCTCCTGCTGGCGCGCATGGGAGAAGAGCCGAAGCCCGTTTTTGCCCAGCGGCATTTCGGGGACTCGTCGATCCCATCAGGAGGCAAGTGGTCTTGCAAGAAACGTCGTAGGTTGGCAAGGTCAAGAGCCGAGGCGTTTCGAACTTGCAGCTCCCGAGCCAGGGCACACGCAGGGCTGGCAGCTGAAGTGTGGCGCCCACAGCACTGCCCCTAATGGATGGTCTGGGCCTTCATGTGTCCTCGTTCAGGGTCTTGTGTGGGGCAAACTCCACCCCCACAACAGGCCGGAATTGGGTTCCTGCAGCTGTGACGTCCCGCTCGACGAGCTGGGGTCAGGGGGGCAGGTATTTTCGATTTTTGAGCTTGGGATCCAGAATGGGCACAACCAAGAAGATTAGGTTACGGCCGGTTCCCGCATTGGGATGCAAACATTGAATTCCGTGGTATCATCTCTTCGTGTTTGGCCATACCTGTCATTTCTACTACCGTGTTTTCCCTATATCCGAACTCGACCTTCCAACCCTGGCTCAGACTTGCCTTTTGGACTTCATGGTCTTGCAGAGCCAGATAACAAGACAAAGGGTTTCTGCACGAAACAACACAATCGTCATGATAATCCAGAAAAGCCCCGTGACTCAGAAGTATCTGTAGTGTCATCACCGCCAGGAAGAGGCCGAGTCGTCTGTCCCTCATGACAACAGCGTAGTGCCTTTGACCTTTCCACTTTCCATCTTTGCTGTTCGGGAACCGAACTGTATCTGTTGGGGCTGAGTTAGAATGAAGGGTCGGAACCAAAATGACTGCCCAGATCACTCACAGCCCGCTTCTTTTCGGTGGCCACCTTGCCCATGCCGAGTTCCAAAGCAAGGAGTCGTAAAACTCGCTTGCCCGGTTCAACAAGCCCATCGGGATTGCTGAAATCACACTTCTCCCATACTGGGGTCTTGATGGCCCATCGTACCAGCTCTTCGTCCAGATAAGGGAAGCGTACTTCTTTTCCCCAGTGCGACATCACTCGATCGTCTCTGCCGAGATTCCGCTTGCCTAGTCTGCTGACGTCAAGCTTGAGCTCGTCGACCAACCCCGGATAGCCTTGTCTCTGGTAAGCTGTCGCATGGCGTTGATAGCCCCCAAAGAGTTCATCGGCTCCAAGTCCTGACAGGAGCACGCGTGCTCCTGTGGTGTAGGCTGCTGATGCAACTGCGGTGGCATCTGTGAAAGCAATGCCCTGACCCCGCGCAGAAAAATACAGAGCGCTAGCTATGGAGAGGTCCATCTCGGTGTTATGAGGATATATGAGAGATACTACCTCGCCCTTGTGGCTTGAATACTCGGCATAGGGGACATTTACCTGTCGTGGGTTGAATATTGACATCAAAATTGGGCAACAGGGGAAAGACGTACTGCAAGAAATTTCCAGGCCCGCCCAGGACAGACTTCCTGAAGCTCAGCGAAGGACTTCCTTCCCGTCATCCTGTCCGGACAGGCCTCATAAATGTCGAATGGCCCCGAGTCTCCCTGGCCCCTCAACTTTTGAGCGTTGGCCGCAACTCGAGGGTTCTCAAACGCGACATTGATCAAGTCAATACCTTGGTCAAGAGGAACGAGGTCGTGACACATCCTTGCCATCACAGTGCAGTCCAGCCCACCGGAGAACAATACAGCCACTCTCGGTGTTTCCTGGTGCTCATCAGCCCCCGGTGGCGGAGATACGCCCAGAACGCGCAGTCTGAGAGATTCGGTCAACTGCTTCCGCAGGGCCTGCACTGGTGACGAGTCGGAGACCAAGCAGACATCCTCTGCTGGGACAGTTGAATTAAACCGGCCGATGTTGGAAACCTGTATGAGTAAGTCCCAGATACTGGCTGGCAGTACGATGTAGCACCCCGATGAGTTGCAGCAGTACACTCACAAAGTCCACTGCGTCGTCGTCATCCAACCACTCCAGCCTCTTTGTCGCGCGATGCTGGTCTTGGAGAGTATGATATGAATGAATGTTCGCCACATCCAGGACGTAGATGCCGTCGGCCTCGACCTCCCTCCACTGCGGGTCAGCTGCATCTGTGATGCTGGACAGGACAACGTGTTGACGCCCTTCGCGTATCACCAACGATCGTCGTCCAAGGCGATCGCGACCATAATAAACCTTGCCCGAGGACTTATCAAAGAAGACGAATGCGAATGGGCCGTCAATAGACCGGAGTACCTGCAGGATGGCAGCCTCACGCTCTTCCAGGTTACGCGTCACGGCTTCTCCGAGGAGAGCAGCTATCGCTTCGCCATCGTTACCAGATACGTCATGGTGCCGGATCTTCCACGCCTCCCCGTTCCAGCAAAACGCCGACCCGGTCTCGGGGTCGACAAACGGCTGCTGGGCGACGTGGTCACCGCGAAGAGCAAGGACCGAGGAGGTGAATGCGAGGTGAGTGGTCGCTGTGCTGTCGGCGACGCCATCGGCCAGTTGCGTCTCGTGTGTGGTGATGTGATCTGGTCCGCGGTTGCAGAGACATCGCCGTAGATTGGCTGTGATTTCCACTGGTTGCGATGCAGATATCACAGCATGAATCCCACACATTTTGCCATGGGTGGTGTCATGAGGCCAGGACTGGGAGGGTGAGTAGCTCGGCAAGAAAGCTCGGGGCACTCGAACCTCAGGCCCTGCAGGGTTTGCAGTAGAGCCCACCAAGCTCTAGTGTCAGGGTTGCGACAAGGGGGGGGTCGGCTTACCCCCCCCCCCCCCAAACGAGCCGCTGGGTACAGCTTGACCTGATCATTCGCCCACCTGTAGAGACACTATCCCCACTATTGCACATAAAATGGATACTCTCCATTATATGTTGAATGATGGTTATAGCCGGTTGTTGTGTCGGGATGGATTGGGGGTAGTGGTGAGCAACATTTGAAGTTGCCCGCCGTTCAGTTACATTGGCCGCCACGCAAGTTCGCTAGGTACCTGGATTGGAACTTTTGTTTGGATTCTGCAATTAAAATGATTCTTTTGGTGGCCAAAAATTGCCTGGAAATTATTATCTATCTGGTATTTGGATCTCGAGAGCACAAGCTCTACATCTGCTTCTCTGCATCGTTCTGAGTCCACTTCACCTTTCCGTACTTGTGCCTGATTTCGTTGATATATACATCTTCGTCTTTGCCCTCAGCAACCACATCTCTCCGGACCAAAGCCCTCATGTGGCAGACGAATACAGACAGATACGTAGCGATCAGTATCAGCGTCATCGCCGTTCCCACCCACTCCACAGCCTTGCTCTCAAACGCCTGGCCGATGTTGATGGTGGCTATCGTGAATCCAACATTAGGGAAAATGAAGGCGTACCAGGAGAGGGAGAAAGACATCGCCTTCCAGCACATCAAACAGGACGCCACGGCAAGGCAGAAGAACCATAAAGCCGAGGACCATAGGAAGACGCCCGTCATCGTCGCCATAACCTGCAGTATCTGGCTCGTCACCTCATCGTCACCAAAGTAGTTGTAGTGAGACGGCCACGCCTTGGCCAGTCCGATGAGCGCGAGGGCAGTAAAGCCTGGCGGTCCGACAGCGATAAACATGGCGGGTCGCGATTGCGGGCTGGGGAGTCCGAACTGAACCATGCGACGGATGTAGCACGCATACATCATGATGGAAACCAGCATCCCGAGCCCTTGCGCCGTCAGCCCGGCCACGATCATCGGAACAGCCTGGTACGCGGGCTGCCCGCCGGAGCTGCCGGCTCCGATGGTTGCGATTGTTCCCGAAAGCATGAAAGGGAATATCGGGAGATCCCAGGCCGGCGTCATGTCATCAATCTTGAGCTTGGGCGAGGTGAAGAGAACCAGATACATCCCCACGGCGTAGATGAGTGTAACCGCAAAGTATATCCAAAAGAGGATCCTGTAGACCACGACCAGCCAGTATCCACAATTCGGGATGCCGTAGCGCGCGATAGAGCCGATAATGGATGCGAGTGAGAGAAAGAAGCAGGCCGCTGTTATAGACTCGCGGTTAGTGTTTATGCAAGCAGGAGCGTTCATAGAGCCAGACTTACAGAAGAGGCCTTCGGTTGGATGGGCAAGAGATGCAAGAAATGTGCCTTTGTACTTGATGAAGCGAGTGGTTATTGTGGCGGTGATCAAAGAAAACACGACAAGATCGAATATGTACACCACCTTTCCGATGGTTTGCTGGCCGTAGAATGTGTTTGGTTGTGTGGCCTCTGAGATCAGCAAAGATAATCCGCCAGTGCTCATCGACAGGGTGTAATTGGCCCAGGTGTAATGCTCCAATCGGCCGAGAAGGTCTCCCCGGGGCTCGCGGATATCCTTCTTCTCGTCTTCGACATTGCGGCCGTTTTGAAGGTGGTCGGATGTACTATCCGACTGTTGGGTGCTCATTCTATCTGTCCCGTTGGTAGGTAGTTTGTTAGCCTGCTCGTGATCGTGAGATTAGACACTCTTTTCTACATGGTTTGCAAGGAACAGCCATGATTATATGTCGCTCAATTCTCAAGTTGGACTCAGCAGCCTTGAATCCGGTTGCTCACCGTGGTAACCCAAGGACGTCACAATTGTGGGTGCTTATGAAGTCATTGTTAAATTCTCATTATTACATCGCAAAAGCTTGGCATGCTCCACTGAAAACCTCAAAATGCCATCCGCAGGAGCTAGGAGTATTGCAAATTTCCCCTGAAGGTCATAGAAGAGTTTCTATGACAAGCAAGAAATTAACAATAGGGTATGATGGGGTCCACAGCAATAATTGATGGTGCGGAATCTAGGGAGAATGCTCCAGTGGTGGGCGGCTGAGTATTGGTGGCCTCTGACGATGATCATGGCGCGCTACCTAGAGAATCAAGAATGAATTCCTCAACTTGGATGCCGATGGCTTGTAATTACATATACTGCTACTTCGTTGTGAGCAACCGATTCATACAATGGAAAGCTCTCTATGCCACGGGAAAGCTAACCGCTCTTAGTCTCGCTGGCGTCACCTTTTTACTCGTACATATGCTTTGCAGGGATTGTACAAGATTAATCTATAAACTTCAAGGGCCCAGAGTTTATATCTGTCATAATGGCAAGTAATATCAGATAGCTCGCTGTATGTTATGGAGGTCATTTCTCAGGCGCATTGTTGATAAGGTTATCCAGCACGGCCAAATGAATTCGAATCACAGTAATTACTGCTTGTTAAGGAGCTTATGACTTGAGTCAGAAATCACACACATTGTTGCAGTACCACAGCCACATGCTAAAAATTCGACTGTCAACATGGAGACCCTATAGCTTGCCTTCTACCTAGTTACCTATGAGGTTATCCCAAGGGAGCTTAAACACAGAGGGTTGTCCATATGAGATTGTCCCATAGGAGGTTGTCCCACAGAAGGTCAACCCACAGGAGGCTAGCCCACACGAGGTCAACCCACAGGAGTCCATCCCACAAGAGGTTAACCTATAAGAAGTTAAACTATAAGAACTTAACCTATAGGAGGTTCACCCACAGGAGGTCCACCCACAAGAGGTTCACCCACAGGAGACTGTCCCATAGGAGGCTGTCCTAAAGGAGGTTAAGCCACAAGAAGTTAACCTACAGGAGGCTTTTCTCCTAGGAAGGTGTTCCTATAGGAGGTTACCTAGGCATCCTATAGTAGGTAATTCGTGGGAGGTGGGAGGTTGGCTAGTGATGAGGTGGTTCACTATACACATGCCGTGACTGTGCAGCGGACACCTGAGCAAAGCTTGTTGTATACTGTAATTTGTACTAGAAGAATCTAACTTCTGCCGAATGTGTCATCCAGAGCTGCCTAACTGGCCATTATCTCTGATTTTCGCACTGGCCTGCCAACCCCCAGCCTAAGCGTTGGTCCTCTTCACGACGAAAGCTCCCCTCTCGATGGTGTTAATGACAATGAAGCCAGACGGGAAGAAGGGGTAGTGTCCCCATGTGCCGACGAACTCAATGCTACCGCCGCCGGGAAGTGCGTCGTTCTCGGGGTAGATATCGAAGAAGCCGAGCTCGGTGACGCCGGCTCCGGTCTTGTCGGTCTCCAGCGACGAGATGTCTAGCACATGCAGGCCGGCACCATAGTTGCTCTGGTAGGCGACTCCGTCGATTCTGGTATGTGTTAGTATTCTATAATGAAGCCTCAAGTCTCATGTTCTGGAGAAAACTGACATGTATTGGTTGTGATCGATGCCAAGGGCATACTCGTTCCTGAAGTACCCCGTGAGGACTGGTGCCTCGAGACTGGTAATATCCCAGAAGTAAGAGATGGGGAAACCATCAGCGCCAGCTCCAGCTGAGTCGTACTCGTCGTACTCGTCATCCTGATGAAGGTTAGCTTCGACTTGCACAGCTTACAATACAGTTTGAAGAAGGCTTTCCAAAATGCAGCATAAGATAGGTCTACTTACCAGAACGAGGGTTGTTTGCCAGTTCTTGTCAGTCACCCAGCCTTGGTGCGTGTACGATGCACCGTCGTACCCTACGCGCGAAATGATGTTGGTGGTGGTCTTGTCGGTCACATCGTAGCTATGTCATGCGTCAGCCGCTGCCGCCAAGTCCCACTTGTTGCAATTAGCAAGGACTCGAACTTACATTGTCAAGGTATCCTCATTGTAACCGTAGCAAATGTCGCGCTCGGCGTACTTCTCGTCAGGGCCACGATAGACGAGGCATTGTGCGTCATGGACGTAGCCATCGCCAGATGCGCACCCCGGAGTGGTCGGGTTGGTGATGTCCTCAAGGTCGATAAAGATGAGGCCGGAGGCGCCTGATAGTGACGTTAGTCCTGCTACGGATCCTAAAGCGTTGAATTCTAGAACATTCCAAAACATGAAAGTCGGGGATCCGTTGCAAGAGAAAAGTGATACTTACAGGATGAGTTGCGGGGCTGCGCACCGACTGCAACGGCGTAGTTGAGCTCCTCGTTGACGACGACGTTGTGCGAGCGGCCAACGGGAAGCTCGTTAAAGTGACCCGTCAGGTCGGCGTCGCCGAAGGTCACGGGGCTGGCCGGGTCGACGTCGGCGAGCTTGGCCATGTCAAAGAACTGTACACCGTGCTGCACAGCCTCGCTGCCAATCACGATGTGGCTCTTGTAACCCCGGATCTCACGCCAGATGCTCGGCAAGGCTGCGGAGTATTGGGGAAGGCGGCCAAGGTAGACCTGTGATTGGGTCAGTTATAGACCTCTGCAAATCAGCGTGCACTTATACTCACAAGCTTGCCCTCCGTGGAGACCTCGGCGAAAGCAGCGCCATCAGCCTGAGCAATGGCAACAAACTCGCGACCCTCCTCGCTGGTCCAGCCCCATGTTGAAGCGCCCTCGCCAGTAGCAGAACCCAAGTCGGCGTGGCTCTTGAAATCATAGAAGTCGATCTAGGGGTTTATTAGAGGCTTTGATACTTGACATATCATGACATGCAATGATCAGATTCTGCTCACGTTGCTACACTTAAACGTGTTGTTGGCGTCGCCAGGCACGACCTCGGCGACCCCGTTGACGCAAGGAACAGGTGCAGCGGCAGCGTACGACGGGTAGAGAGCCGAGTCGAAAACGCCGGCAGCCTTTTGTGAGTCCCATGTGGCCTATAAAAACGAGTTGTTAGTATTTCACACTTTGACAGAGAGGCGACATGTCGCTCACGTATTTCTTAGCCATGATTCCATCCATGACAGCGCCAGACGTATACTTCGCCTGCTTGGCAGGATTGTTAACCTGGCTGATGGCGGCCGCAAAGGGCGAGCCAGCCAGCGTGGCCAGGGCCCCAATAGCTGTGGTCTTCATGGTGAAAGCGGGTTGTGGGGGATAGTCAGAAGGGACTTCTTGTCAGGCTTCCTTGGATGGGCGGCGGGATCAGAGGCAGACTGGGATCGTCGCTATGCGGCACAACTACAACAACAGCACGGGCAGGAGACCGCGGTTCACGCATGCTGGCATGCTCTACGTTTTATAGCTCCTGCAGAGACGGCAGAGGCATGGCATTAGTCACGCTGGTGAAGCTATCAGCACGCCATACAGGCATGCAGAGTCTATGATCGCCTCCTCTATATTTGCATGTACGAATTAGGTAGGTGTGAACGGTACTTGGCAAATGATACCCCAGGTCACAGCACACAAACTGCGGTGCCCCATATTGGCTTCCTTGGCTATTGCTTGGCTACATACTGCCGTACGACAGATTCGCCGGCAACCAAGGCTTACACGAAGATCATCTCCTCTTCCAAGACCCGGCTGCCAATCGGGCAAAAGTGATTAGAGAGGCAGCCACCCGCATGCCATCACGACTCATCAGCACAACCTGATGCAAGCGCAGCCAAGAGATAGCGTTGTTGCATTTACTGGCCCGATGCCACTCGACCTTCTAGTTCGGAATAGGGGCCGCAGAGACGCGTTTGCTTGGCAGTGAGGGGAGGTATACTCGACCGCGCCCGTGCGCCGCCGGTACAAGTAAGCCTGCGTCCCTTCGGCGGGTGAATAGCCCGAGTGTGGTGTCGCCATTTGTTTTCCCAAGGGCTGGCAACGCGGCGACTCTTTTGCTTTGACGACACTTTAAAAGGTCTCTTCGAGCCAGCAAGGTTTAGAGCTGGACTGGGTGCAAGAACGCGGTCATTTGCGGCGCCGACCGCGTTGCCGACGGCTTGAGCACTGCTCGTCTGTTTATCAACTGTCAGTGTTGTTGGCAAAATTCATAAAAACCTGGATGCCGAGTTCTGAGCTCTAATCAACATGCGACGTGGCTGTGTACAAGGGAGCACTTGCACAAACACCACCGACTTATTGCAACACACGAACGGCTTATTACACACACGAGCGGTTCATTTCGATTATCTTCCATTAATAAAGCGCTTCCAGTCGCGAGTATGCCGCCGGCCTTGCTACGTACAGTGACATCTACATTCCCCTCAAGTCTTGCGTTGCTTCGCCTTTGTTCCTTCTCTGCTGGTCAACTGCAGCCAGTGTCTCGCCCGTCTTTGCACTGAACCGAAATGCAGAGTCCCACTGGCCACAAGCTGATTCTCAATCGGGCTTGTAAATGCTCGGCATCTCAAAACAATGGCCGAATTGACACAATGATTGGCAAGCTCTTTGCTGTATGGGTGATTCATGTCTTCGCCGCGTCCAAGAGAGTATCAATCGACAGTTACAATTGCGCTTTTATTCAAACATAGTTCAATTACGCCTAGAAGTTGCGGCCGCCCAAATGACTGCCTTTACTGATCTACCGCCTTGGACTCGATCGTCTCGTCCCCCGATGGCTTTTCCGCACCTGAGACGCCCTCGACAACATCTTTTCCGACCCCAAAGACTTCCGCATCGATAATGGGCCCTTGATAATTCTTTCGGCCGTCGATCAGCCACTGGACAATGGCGATAATGAGAACAACACCAAAAGCGACAACGGCGTAATTCATGTTTGTCCCCGTCACAGGTTGCTCTGGAGGGAAGACAAACAGGACGGTCGTCAGGAGCGTCCAGCCGATGCCAACCTAGATCCAAGGCTATTAGTTACCGTTCGAGAACGTTGGGTTTTGTGCTCGGAAGCAGCAAGATGAAGTACTCACAAGGTTAGTGAGCCAGCCCAGCCATTCCGGCATCCTGAAAGCCCGTGACTCTGGCAACATCTTCCGGCCACGCATCACGTTGATGGCCGGGGGGATTGCGTATGTAACTCCTAGAGCCACAACGCTGGCGGCAGTGATCGCATTGAAAGCAGAGTCGCTGCCCAGGAAGACGCAGCCGAAGATGATGACCCAGACAGTGGTCCATATCAGGGCATTAAGGGGCACGTCAAGGCCCTTGTGGACCTGGGCGAAGACGCGGCTGGCGGGTAGGCCGCGATCACGGGCGAAGGCATAGCTCATACGGGAGCTCGTCGTCATGATAGAAGTCGTTGTGAAAAGCATGCCTAATGGTGACGTTAGTCCTGCTACGGATCCCAAAGTATTGCATTCTAGAACATTCCAAAACATGAAAGTCGGGGATCCGTTGGAAGAGAAAATTTACTAACAAACCACTGGAAACATCAACAAACACACTGCGCCGGCCTTATTGTTTGTTGCATCATAGAGGATCTGCAAGAGAGGGCCCGCCGAAGACTCAATCACAGCGTTGACGTCCTTGAGGACGAACAGGAGACAGGCCAGGAAGATAAAACCTGTGAACATGCCTATGCATATAGCATACAGCATAATCTTGGGGCCTTCAATCTGGGGACCTATTCGGCATGGTGAGTTAGTATCTGTCACGTCAAGGCGTCGATGCCGAAGGTCCGATTATCACTTACGTGGGATTTCCTCGATCACTAATGATGATGTTAGCCCTGCTACGGATCCTAAAGTGTTGCATCATAGAACATTCCAAAACATGAAGGTTGGGGATCTATTGCAAGAGAAAAGTGATTTCCTTACTGTGGACCGTGGCATCGAATCCCGTGAGAGCAAAGGCTCCCTGCAGCAGACCAAGCATCCAAGCCAACCCGTCGGGCCAGGAGACATCGTTGATAAATCCACCGAACACAAAGGTACCGCTCTGATAATTGGGGGAGGCGCATGAGAGTACAGTGATACAGATGATGGTGAAACCAGAGAGCGACCAGAGGAACGCAGCCTTGTTGAAGTACGGTAGGAGGCGGTTGGCAAAAGCATTGAGGAAGAAGGCAGCGAGAGTGTATGCGATGTAGATGAGGAACTGGTGCCAGGACTTGGACTCGTAGGTGGGATTCAGCAGCGCGATGATGCCACCGATGAGCTCGCTACCGAGGAGGCCGCCAGTGGCTGTCAGGCACACCCAGGCAGCGGTGTTGATCCAGCCGGTTGAGTACGAGATTGCCCTGCTGGCACGCTTCCAGGAGATGATGGCAACCCAGTGGTATTGACCACCGGCTGTTGGCCAGGCTGAGAGAAACTCGGCGAGCGAGGCAGCAAGGCACAGATTGCATAGGCCAGCGGTGATGAGTCCCCAGAGGATGGCCGAGGGCCCTCCAGAGGGAAGAGCCAGAGAGAGAGAGGCGGCCAGGGCAGTCCAGCTGTTGAGGATTGCAAAGGCGAGACCCAACATGGAGACGCGAGAAAAATTCCTCTGCAGCTCCTGCTTGACTCCCAATTTCTCAAGCGTCGCGTCAGCCTCAGAGTCAGCCTGAGGCTGGGCCATGATGCCACCTTGTGTCATCTTGTTGGAGGAGACGTTTTCCCACTCGTGTCGATTCGGGAGAGGCGGAGGAGTCGATGCCAGTCAGGTCGCAGCGGCTGGGGGTATAGGGAGGGTCGAGGGAGGAGGGAAAGAAAAGACTAGGGCTCCGGGACGGGATGAAGGAGGGCGATGATGGCGAGGAGCAGCCGCCAGGAGAGATATAAAGGATGGGAGACTATGTTCTACCTGGGACTGACCTCTATTTCTATCTACCTCGTCTGCGACACGACACTAGGCCTGCAATGTCGTGTACTGTCATGTACTGTGTAGGCGTGCGTAGGATGTGATGTAGTGATCGCCCGCCTCGTGACCGACAGGACGGGCCTGCATGTCTGCATTCTGCACCCAGAGAGCCCCAATCCAAGGTCGGGGTTGGGGAGGCGGGACCCCTTCTCGTGTGTACTTGCCAATCTGGGAATTGCCGTCGGGATCCGAGCGTCCCCACAGCCAATGCTGAATCTGGCGACATGGACCGGGATGCTTATCAAGTTGCAATCAGCCAGGCAGGTCCTCGAGGAATTCAATCCGTCACTCATGGATTCACCAAATCAGCCCGCCAGCGTGCCATCCCGCCAGCCCACAAGCCCGCTACTCACCACCCCTGGCACGACTAGCACCCGACACGCCAATGGCCCGACAGTTAAGCTTTTTGGTCTCTCGGCATCGCGATGGCCCAGCCGGCTTGTTCTTGGGTGGTGCCGAAAAGAGCATCGACGTTGGCTTCAATTCTCGATGGCCTTCGCGCCTGACTGATAACCTAGATATAACCTATAACCTTTAGCCACGCTTTACCCCAGCTGCTTATGCAATTGATTCTCCAGCCCAAGACCTGACGTCCACTTGGACTGGATCTAGGCCGCAGCTCGTCGACCCTCGAGGCACGAAAAGTGGAAACGTCTTCTAATCGAAACCACTTCAGCATCGCATGGTCCCTGCAGTTCCTCGCATCCCCATGGGACAGCACCTCGACCGGACAACCGCACGACGCCACTCGGGCCTGCCATTGCTCCCGTTTCGGTAATCTTAAACTAAGCGAGTCATCTTTACGACCCACCGTTATCTGGTGTATAATTTTATACGCATAGATAATGCGGCTCGCACTCTGCTCTGCACCTGCAACCAAGCTGGGCGGGCAGGCACGCAGGCAAGGCAGGCACGCAGGCTGGCAAGATCCGACAGCAGCAGACTCGGCTTGGTCATGGCGCGCGAAGAAAATGCCGACCTGGTCTTGGTATTCCAATGTGTGACCGCACACAACCAGGGACACCACGCCGATCCAGGCCGACGTCTTCCACTTCAACACACTGTGCAGCGGCTGGGGCTGATAATACGAATTTCTAACTTGTAATATTCTGACTAGGCTTTAAATGAGCTTGTTTACCTTTATTACGCCGGGCAGGCAATCCAAAGAGAAAAAAAGGAACCCCCTCAGATTAGGAACGCCACGCTGACCAACGCCGCCACCAGGACCACCAAACCACTGTTCTCCGCCGCGGAGCGGACTCCGGCGTTCGTCCCCTGGTTGTTGGCGCCCTCCGCCCTCGAGCCTCCGATGCCCGGCTGGTTCGCAAAGAAATCGCTCGAGATGGCCTGCACGCCCATGGTCGGCGTGACGCTGCCCTCGACGCACAGCCCCTGCGGGTCCTTGAACGTCGCGTCGGCGGCACGCTTCCACACCGCCTCGGGCCCGTAGATCATCTCCTTGGTGTAGAAGAAGCGGCACTGCGCCGGCTGCATCAGGAACTGCAGCGGCGTCTGCGCGTCCGTGTGCGAGAAGGCGTTCTTGCCGTTGACCGCGCCGCCGTTGCTCGGCGTCGCGGACCGGTCCAGCAGGTAGCCCTCGGCGATCACCCCGAGCTCCGACTGGCTCAGCTGCTGCTGCTGCTCCGGCGGCGCCAGGAAGAGCGTCGCCGCCGCCGCCTGCTGCAGCTCGTTCAGCGGGAACACCTGCGCCCCCTCCACGCCCGCGATCGACTGCATCGGCCCCGTCGTCGGCCGTCCGCCCACCACCACCGTCTTGACGTTCTGCTGCATGATCATCAGGTATGAGAACAGCGTGCACGTTGAGCCGCACGTGCCGTCCGTCAGGATCACCACGTTGTTCGGGTCGAACGCCGCCGGCGCCGGGTTGGCCCGGTTGCCCGTGCCCGTGAGGTTGAAGTCTGACGCCGTGTCGTTCAGCGGCGTGCTGATGTACGACGTGAACCGGTCGCCCTTGATGTTCACCGGCGCGATGATCTGGTCAGTCGACGACAGGTTCACCTGACCGCCGGCAGAGAACACGCCGCCTGGGACGAGGTTGCTGATGACGCTGCTCTGCGCCACCGCCGCGAGCGCGAGCTGCCTCTGCGTCGCGTTCTGTGGGGTCAGGGTGCTAAAGTCCTGTGCCAGGATCTCGGGCTGCAGGGCCGACGAGATCTTGGCCATCTGCTCCATGCTGTCCGTCAGGCGCATGTTGTTGGCCTGGAAGAGCGGCGTCCCCGGGAACAGCTGCGCGTACAGCTCAAAACCGGCCGCCACGAGGCCGCCGCCGTTGCCCGTCACGTCGATGATGAGCTTCTGCTTGCCGGCCTGCTTGCACATGGCGAGGAAGGTCTCCGTCAGCTTCTGGAAGTTGACCACGTACTCGAGGATGTCGAAGTCACCCTCGGGCGAGAAGCCCAGCACCGACAGCACGGCCGTGTCCTCGTATCCCGCGCCCTGCAGGAAGTACCCAGCTGTGATGTTGGCCCCGCTGTCACGGATTGCGGGCATGGGGAATCCGGGGATCGCTGGCGCAGGCGGCTGCAACGTGCCCGGAGGCGCGGTCGGGGGTGGCGTCGTAGGCTGTCCACCTCCACCGCCTGCCGTTGGCGGTGGTGCATTGGCAGGGTTGCAGAATTTCTGGTAGAAGTCTTCACCAGTGTTCACGCCCGTGAAGTCTGCGGTTGGACGAATCAGGGCATAGCTTTCTTGCGTCACTTTCTGGCCGTTGTCATACTCGAGGGTCAACGAGTCGCCCAGGAAGAATATCGACGAGGCCAGTGCCGTCCGCGCTGTAGGCACAGCGTATGTCTGGAATTGTGAGTTCCACTGCGAGTCGGGATCCTGGAAGTTGATGAACTTCAAGCCCTGCTCCTCGATCACTTGTGCGGCATCTTGACCGTTGATCTTGACTATCGCCGGTGGCATTCCGCTCGTGCTGTTTACGGCTGTCTGGTTCATGCCTCCTATGGATGCTGTACCATTGAGGACGCCTTGTGAGAGGTCAGCAAAATGGGTTGGGCTGAGATAGCCACAGGCAACTCTGGCAAGCCACCTGGACATAATACTGACCAAGATTATAGAGTTTCGGCACCTGCTTGCCGTCGACAGATACAGAGACAATGTCTGTGGCCAAATCGTTCCTGAAGCTGAATGCTTTGAACATGTCCGGGCGGATGGCGAAGTGACCGTCGTGTGCTGTTGCTACCAGCTGGACCATGGCGGACTGAAACTCAAACTCGCTTTGGAACCTTCCTGCCGTGGCGTTGGCACCTATCGCATCGAGTCCGCCCTGGATGTCCGTAGGCGGAAGCATGTAAGAAGGCGGCGGATCTTTGAGCCATGCAAGTGTGCTCTGCCACTGAGCGTAGGCCTTGGTGCTGGCGATAAGCTTCGCTGCTTCTGCTGGTTTGTTTGGCACGGATTGTAGGCATGCAAATGCTGTTGAAGCCGGTACCCTTGCGATCGCTGCGTGGTGGGCAAGTCAGCCCAACTGACCTTCGTATCCTAGTTCTCGCTCAATACTCCATAACATACCTTGAGGATTGGCGGTCATCTGTTGGGCCTGAGCCTGCGAGACGGCCGCGCAGGCATTGTTGCCAGCTGGAGGAGGAGCAGCTTGCGGAGCCGGCGCCGCCAACGAGAAAGAGAAGAGCCCGAGCAGGCCGGCCGCTCTCGTGGTGAAGCCCATGACCGCGTGTGTAAATGGTCTCTATACGGAATATAAATGAATACAAAAACGTAGCAGCACCCGGCCAGCTACGGGTATATACAGTCGAATGGCACGCGCGGAGACCTTTGACGATGCCAGTAAGGTCGCGAGAGAGCGCCTTCACCTGGGCACAGCCTCTCCTCCAGGACCCTCATGACTATATGACCTGCATTCTCCGAGCTTGTGTTGCCAAGAAGGATGTCTACATGATGCTACCGGGCTGAAACAGTCGAGCCGCTGCCCCAGGGACGATAAGCTTCCTTGTCCTGACGATCTGCGGCACACGAACAGTATGCGAGTGCCACACCCGTGCACGCTAGAAAGATGGCGTTCGGTTTGACACGAAGCATACTCTGAATGCATGAGTTCAAAGTTCTTCCAAGTATATGCAGCCATCCTTGATCCTCTTCCCCCTTTCGGTAGCGGCATGCCGAACCATGAGTTCGTGGACTCCATCCACACCCGCTCAATTGAGCCTCTTTACCTCTTGGCAGATCTGACCTTGGCATTTTGGAGAAGTGTGAGAGCGGGAGCGAGCCAGGAGAATGGAGCCACCAAATGACTTGCGTCGAAACGCCGCCCAGCCCAATCGTCGCCAAGACCAAGCAGAAACCAGAAGCGACACCGCCAAAGGGCATGGCCATACATGGAAGATAAGGGGCGCGGGAGACACCCCAGCAGAACATCGGACTGCCGTCTGTGCTGTGCTACTCGGTCCCGCTGGACCAACCCAATCCACAGCACCGTCCCATCTCGGCGGTTGTCCCCCTCCAAAACCCTAGAACTGTCGCAGGCAACAGGCACGCCCCTCCGGATCCGGGAACTCCTGGGCTATTGCCATAATAAGTTTCCCAACCCCACGCCACCGCTCAAAGGGTCCCGGGAGACGGCTGACCCGAGCACGACATCAAGGTTTGCTCAGCGGAAGAACGGTTTCGCGGGGCAGAATGGCTAGAACGAGCCACCACCCGTCAAAAGCGTTTGTGTCTAAGGGCTGCCACACCTCACATGGCTCACCCACATCTGGCGCCCGTGTCAATGCATGCTCAGTGACAGGGCAGCGCCGCCGAGGGCAGTAATTGCAAATACAACCTGGGAACCAAACAGTTGGGCTGGGCTAGTGCCATGATCGACCCTCTGTCCCGGCACGTCGTTTCTGTCCACCCACGCAGGACCTCGGGAGGGTGGTTGGTCAAGTAGCCTCAAGTTTAGTCCTGGTCTCACGGCGGCTTAAACTGCCCCGGGGCGCTGCACGCCGTCAGCGGCTGTCACCGTTGGCAGAAGTCATACAAGCACATTTGGACAGCAGAGTCCACCCGAAATGACATTGATCAGAGCTTCCTGCACGAGTCAAAGAATTGTAGTACTCCTGTTGGCTTCTATTTTTGGCCTGTACCTAGTTACTGAGCATGTGGTTCTCATCTGCCCCGCCTTGTTACCACCGTTCTGTACCCGTCGACGCTCCTGAGCGTCCGTGTTTCTGTTTCAGCGTGTTTATGTCGCGCTTGAAACATTGTCTGTGTTGAGGGAATTCTATACCACACGGGGGGTTGATCACGTTGACAAGCCACACTCGTTTTAGCTCGGATGGAAATAACTCTGCCCTACAAGATCCCCCAACGGTGGCTTGTATGGACACCGCGTTGTCGATCCGGGCGCTCTTCATGTTGAAGTACAAATATCATTCAGATATCTGAGAGTCATACAACGAAAGACCTGTGCCTCAATAAGATCCACGCAGTGCAACGCATTCAATTGCGAATCATCCCGCCTGTATTCCGCCCATACTTAAATCTACTGTAAAACGTGTTTGCTTGTGTCTTCGCTGTGCTTGTCAAACACGGACAGAACCCCATCAGATGTCTTCACCCGGACATTTGTGCGTAATGGGCTCATTCAACTGGTCAACACACCGAGGTATCCGTGTTTTTCTGGTCCAGGCTCTGGTCTCACTCATCTGTGATTACGGCCAAGTGCTTGATTGTCTCATGGCAGATTCCATGCAAAATCGGCTGGCAGTGGCCCCAGGGATTGCCTGCCACGCGGCCAATGAAGTTGAATTGAACCTCCGAATATGCAGTGCAGTGGCCAGCAGATGAATTTCAAAGGATTCATACTCGTGCATGGTTTTTCATGCCAGACACTCAGGCCTGTGAGCCATTCGGACTGGTAAGTAATTGCAAGTCTAGGTTTTCCCGGGAGCTGCGAAGGGCAACTTGTATGAGTGGCTCTTTCTGTATACCCCCAGAGATACAAGATGAATTTTATCAGGGAAAGGACGATGACAATGTTTACTTTGTATTGACTGACCTCGTGCCTCTACGCGGAGACGGTTATTTCCCCTTATTAAGACACTCTTTACTATCCAATGTCGACTTCAACCTATCACCCACATACCATTACCTCCCTCCAAAATGGATTTTAAAACATTAATCCACTCCACATTCAGCAACCAGGAAATCATCACCATTATTATGGAAAGTGAGAACCACCGGCCATCAACAAGTCCAATCTAATTATGCTTTAATCCAACCCTTCTTCCTTTCCACTACACCAGCCCAGACACTCTCCCCTTCAAACTGGCCTTGGACCTCCTCGTATCTCGAAAACCATTATCCAAGGCCAGCAAGGCTTACATGAGAAGATCCCTGCACCCAAGCAACGAAGAGAAGGCAGCATCAACAACAAAGGCTATAGTCAGCTATGTCTAGTCCTTAATTAAAAGCAACAAAACCCAATATCTGGTGTGCATAGATACACCCTCTCAGGCGATGGCCACCACTATATGTGGCCATATTTTTTCCGGGGGTGTTTTGACAGTTTCATCCGAACACACGACCCAGATGAATCGCTCAAATGCCCAATGTGTTAGACGATCTGTAACGACAGATGATCTGTGACGAAGACATCATCGATCTGGAGGCGTTTGAGCTTGATGATGGTGGGCTTGTCCTTGACGGCCTGGGACAAACCAACATTCTGTTGCACCTTGGGCTGCAGTGAACATCGGCCTGTGTAGCTTGTAATTATGCCACAACCTTGAAGGTCGGGATGATCATCAATCATTCCGGCGATCAGTGCGGTGTTAGATGCGGATACGATACAAAGGAAGATATCCTCCCCTGGCCGCAGAGCTTCCGTCGAAAATGTCTGTGTGTATTCTGCAAGGCTTCAAAATAGAATATAGTTCGGCCCAGGTATCTGTCATTCACAGATCATACCATACTGAAATCGTTTCTCCCGACTGAGCAAATTATCACCTAGGTGCTCCAAGTGCTAGCTTGCAGAAGACCCGCCATGTCACAAGTAACGGAGTGCTGGCTGATCCTCAGCCATGACCCACGACCAGCCGATGAGGACCGCTCAATGGGAAGTGCCCACCTTTGATATGTCAGTCTTCACTCACTTGGGCGACCCCTTCTAGGGAAGAGGCCAATCCAAATCCGATCAAGGGAACACTGACCTGCCAGACATTGAGCGACACTCCACCTTCGATTGGCGCGCCTTGGCCGTACGCAACGACTGAGTTAAGCCAGTCATACTCGTCGCTGCCTGTTTCGAACAGAAGCAGCAGATTCGGCGCGTGGCCTTTTTCTCGTACCAAAATGTTGCCTCCGTCGTGGGTCTGAAGCACGTAAACGACATCCGGGTTGAAACCTCCATTGCCGTCGATGAGGCCCCAATCAGCACCGCCAGCAGCGACGGTACCTGCACATATCGGTATTAGTCCAGCCGAGTAATAATTTGAAAAGTCCTCAAACAGTCTGGATCCTCTTTTCCGGACGTTAAACTTACCAGAAAGCTTAGGCCCAGAGAAAGATCCACCGACAATAGGCTCGAAAACTCTGTCTCCCAACGGAGTTGTGCCGATGGGGATAGTCGCACCACTCGTGATGTTGAGCGAGAACAGGTAGGTAAGGGCTGGCGGACTGGGCTGACGGGGGCTTGCCATGGCTACAGCAGCCAGAGACAGCAGTGACAGGCACGAGCGCAGCATTTTCATTACTGGATTTAATATTCACGGCAAAGGTTTATGATTTGGGTATCAGAATAGTGAGCGACTGACGGAACGAGAAGGTTTCAGTTGTTTGAAAAGGGCTCGGTCCTTCCTGGTGCAGCAATACTCTGGAGCTTTATAGACTGCGTCGCTATTCCCCAAGTATTTCAGCCTCAGCTGATACTGCATATTACTTTTTGCTTCCAAGGTTCTTAAAAGTTGAGGTCAAGCTGAGGTCATCCGAACGGCTGAGCGCCGTCCTAGCGCCCGCCACGATACCTCATCAAGCCTATCGTCTCAGCACCATAAATCAATGTAAGCCACTTGGCACTGCATGTGAGATGGCGGCATTAGATTCATCGTCAGCAATTATCAGTGACGTGTCTCAAGCTTGTGCGTGCAGGTGGTCGCGCCCATGCACACTATAGAAGGAACCTTGGAAATTAGCATCGTGGTCGGCGGTCTCGAGCTTCTGTACATGTGCCAGAGGCATTAGGCACAGTCATCTTGAACAACAGATACGGGTCAATCGAAACAATAAATCACGTGGTGCGTCTGTTGTTCGATCTCAAAAAGAAAAGTACATCTTGACTCATGGCAATGAAAATCCAGCGCCACACAACTGATTCGGCTTTCTTTTCCAAAATCGAGTACGCCTTGTGTTAAAGTTTCAGATTGGACAGAGAGTGAGTGGATGATATCATTATCGAGATCTCGATGTAGGAGAGTCTGCGGGCTTCAAAACTTGTAAATATACAACCAAGACGCAACGCATCACCGGTTGCGGCCCGCGGGAGGGTGAAGACCCCGAATATGCGGGCCTCTTGAATCATGAGAAAGTTTCTCGGCAGCGGAGTCAAATTAGAAAAATGGTCTAATTTTATTGAAAGGAGAGACCTATCGGAATCGATATAACTTGGAGAAGAGTGAATCTGGCCCGCAACATTCGAAGTCATAGTATCAATTCTCCGAATCCTCAAGTGCTACCAAGTCAAGTCACCACTCTCCCCAAGCCAAGCATGCAATACTTCCACCTCCCCCTTATAGTGCTCCTCCTGCACACAGCCAGAGTATATGGCGCAAGCCTACCGCTCTTCCACCCCTGGAACGCCAGCGAGTGGGTCGCATCGGACGACAGCGTCCGCGGCGGCCTGAGCCGATCAAGCCTAGAGGTGATCCCGCCCGGAGCGCCCGGCAACCCATCCGGCGGCGAGCCCATCGCCGTGTTTATCGGCAACCTCAACTACGAGGCGCTCAACGGCAGCGGGTTCGCGTCGCAGAGGACCATCGACGGGTGGCCCGGGGCGGACCTCTCCGCGTACGACAGGCTCGTCCTCGAGGTGCCGTACACGGACGGCAAGACGTACACTCTTAATGTCAAGGACACCGTGCTCCCGCCTGTCAACGGCGTGGAGCAGGCAACCGTCAGCTGGGAGCACGACTTCCAGCTGCCTGCTCGGGATGCGACTGCGGCGGAGGACTATGGCCAGGTCGTGGTCAGATTCGAGGATTTGGTCCCCACGTTCCGTGGCAGGGTGCAGAACGACACGGCGCCTCTCAACCTGGCAGAAATCCAACGGGTGAACATTATGATCAGAAGGTAAGTTGCGAAGTCTTATAGCCTGGTTCTGTGGAAAACATTGACCATGTGAATGCAGCTTCTTCGGCCAAGAGACGCAGGCAGGAGACTTTGAGCTTGGGCTGAAGTCAATATTGGCTGCGGATTCTGATGTTGTATGAGAATCCACTTGAAACTGAGCTCGTGAAAAGTCATATAAGAGGTTGCACTTGAGTCCTGAAGTTCCTAGGGAGCGAGATATCATGAGTAAAGTTCAGAGCCAAAAGGATGTCGGGTATATATTGGCACCAGTGCAGATAAAGTTCACGGTAGATACTTATGTTTCGTGTAGGTACTCTGAAATTTCATGGTCATGATCTCATCTCATATGTGCTCAACTCACCCCCCGGGCCTGCTTTTGCCCAGAGCTACCATCGGGTATACTGTACGGTATTTGCAAGTCGGAAAGGCCAGCAAAGCTACCTAGATAAGTACTGAAACAGGATTGCGATCATACTGGTTTACGGCCCCAGACCGACTTCAATCTGAAATAAGAGTGGTGCTTGCTCGAGCGAATCTCCCTCCTCAGCTGAGCAATATACACCAGAACCTCCTCCCTGCTCCAGCCGACAATGACGTTGGCGATGAAGAGCACGTAGCCCTCGATGTCTGATTCGAGAGCGGTCTGCGCCCAGTGTCCTATCTCCTTCATCTTTCTGTCGCGAGGCCAGCCGCCAACAGGAGCCTGTAGTTTTGAAGTCGTCAGTCCTCGTCCAGTACCAAAACCCCTGGTCACTATCCTATTCCCTCCGAGATAAGAAGACGGCGTGCTCACCTTGAAATCCCATTCCTGGATGTCGACGAAGCCAGCCTCTTCCATGGCCTTCCTCTGGATCCCCTGCTCGAGCACCAAGAACGTCCGGCCCAGGGTCCTGCCGCCCTCCTCGAAGAACTTGCCCCACTGCGAGATGGCCGACTTGTCTGCGACCGAGCCGTCGTCGCTGACCATGTGGGGCGAGCCCTCAAAGGTCTCCACCCAGCCCCCGGGTTTCGTCGCGTTGTAGGCCTCCCTGAACAGTGCGGGCCAGTCGACGATGCTGCCGACGAGGTAGCGCAGGTGGATGTAGTCGAACTCGTTGGCATGGAAGGTCCATTCTGAGGTGCAATCCTCGATCTCGCTGCAAGTCTTGGTCAGGGTGCATGTTCACAGCCAACCCCGAATTGCCGGCAGGAGGACTCACAACTTCAGGTTAGGAGGTACCCATTTGGGCTGAATCGGTGAGATATCGGTGCCGATGACAGTTGCCTCGGGGTGGTCGTCGGCAAAGTCGCTGTGAGGCTGTAAGCATTGAACCAGTCATGCAGTCGGGGGCCTAGGGAGAGCACTGCATACATTGCCCACAGTCCTGTTCCTGTGCCGACGTCGAGGACTTTCTGGACGAGAGTCAGTGTGACGATCCCTGGGGCTGCGGTGGAGACGCGGGCCGTACCTGCACGTTGTCTCCGAGTGGAGCAAAGTAGAGCTTGTTGTCGGCACAAAGGCTCAAGAAATGATGGCTGTTTGGTGCGGTGATCAGCCAAGGGGTGCTTCTCCCTGGATAATTGACCGGGATGCTCACTTAATGTCCATGGCTTCATTTTGCATCTCATCGTTGGAGCCCCTGGAGTTGAGAAGTGGTCAGTTGCCAAGACCTGTGGGGTGTGTTCCGGTGGCTGCTCTGGTTGGGAGGGGTCAGGAGGGACGAAGAGAGTGCCTCGCACCAGTACTGCGCGCTGGCGCCCACATTGTCGCTGTGGTATGTTCGGCCGTGGATGGTCCTGTACTCGAGGATGCTCGAGGTGATCGAGTCTGTCGAGCTCGCCGTGTCACCAAATGCGGAATCGTTGTCGTCGTCGAGATCTTGCTGTGCCTGGTCTCAGCGCCACATGTCTCTCTCGCACGCACTCTCTGTCTGTCTGTCTCTGCACGCCCAAGGTGGCACGCGAACTGAGCTGATCACACCCACCTGTTCCGCCAGCTCCGTCCAATGGGTGGGCGGTAGTAAGCCCGTTTCCTCGCCTGCGTTCCCCGCTGCCTCACCCGCTGCCTGGCCTGCCGCTTCGCCCGCCGCCTCACCTGCTGACTCCGCCGCCGCGGGGGATTGTCCGCCAGCAGGGGGTTGCGCGGGCGGGGAGGAAGTCGGCGACGGCTCGTTGGCCGCTGGTGGGGCTGGAGGGGTTGCGCCGGCTGCGTCCCCAGGAGGCTCGCTGCTCGCCATTGTTGGTAGATGGCAATCCGTTGACACTACGAGGTTTCTGAGAACGAGCAGTGTCGGCAGTGAAACCTGGACAGAGGTGGAAACCCCAAGGGCTACGACCAGGTAAAGTAGTCTACCTACTTATGCGGACTACATTTAAAAGAGGGCCATCACCCGCCGCGAATGGCGGTCGGGGCGACGCCCCGAGTAGAGGATTCCACCGCGGATGACCCCACTGTACGTGCTAGGGACGGGGGCCGCCATGGCCACATCTCGTGGCTTTTGACCAGGATGAGGCAATGGGCAGACTGGTTTACAGCGCCGTGGCCGCACTGGTCTCGACGCCCGAGGCACTCGATAGGTAGCTCTCCGGCCTGTCTCCCGTCCCCTCCAGCACTTGGCGCTGGTAGCGCACAGCCGGAGCCCTCGGCCATGCCAGATGCCTGCTTAGCACGTATTGTGCGACTTGGGGGTGGGCAGGGGAGTCATGGTGCGCGACTGGGTGCAAGGAGTATACGAAAAGCCGCCGTCAGTAACACTGGCTAGCCAAAGGCAGCCAAAGCCAGGGCAAAGGTCGGTGGAGGGGCCGGGACCAGGGTGCGATGCTGAAGTATGCACGCGTGGGATGGCGACAGCCGGGTTGATGATAATGCTGGCGGTCGACCCGCACCTGCATGCTGGTCTGGCTGTCATGTTGTGTAACCGTTGTGTAACTACCGGCTTTGCACGGGCAACCAGTGGGAGTGACCTGCTTCTAGAACCTGTCCTGCGGCAAGACGTTGTCCAAGGAGCGCGGGCTGCAGCGAGATCCGAGCACATATGCATATAAGACGACCCGACGCGGACGTGCGAGATAGCCCTGATAGCCCTGGCGAAGGGGAGGGAGGGGTCTGCATGTGAATGCATGCGGGGTGAGTGTCGTGGTAAGATCAGATTGAGTGAGATCCAGGCACGCAGGCACAGGAGGGAAGGACTTACCGATTTATCCAGCAAATTACCCTTGCCAGTGACCCTGTTCGGTCCTCCAACAACGCCAGGTACGCCAGAGTCCTGTCAACGTTGTGTATCCTCTGTTGGCCGGTAAGAATAGAACAAAACCGAGCAGGTCCTGAACGCTTTCGAGGTTGTACAGGATGTTGAGTTACCCACGGTCTGACGCTTTTGACCGGGAAATAACGTGAAGATCAGGCGCGCATGGCTCCTTATGATGCCGGGTGATTGGAATATATGGCATTTTAGTGCAAAGAGCATCGCAGACCTCATCATATGAGCGACTGTAGTTGTGCTTGTTGGGCATTGGATTGCGGAAGTGTGCAACGCCGTGGGCAGGAGACTGACCCCTCACGGTGTTTCCTTTGCCCGGCCGCGGCCGGAACAGGCCCGCCATCCGCAAACCACCCCACACCCGGCTCAAGGACCGGCCGCATATATATGTAAATGGGAGGAAACGGATGTCCAGAGGATTTCTCAAAGTCCTGCAAGTACAAACCAAGGTAATCAGGAATATTTTGCAATCCGAAAACATGTCTCCTTCAGCTGCCCCGGCATCAAACAGCTATAGCATCGCCTCCATCCCAGCGGTAAGTACCTGGGCAGGCCTGTCTCGTGCGGGACAACTTATTAACGAGGCCCAAGGACGGGATCGGGCCCGAGGTCGTCGATGCCGCCATCACAGTGCTGAAGACGCTGTCAGAAACGCTCGGGTCGTTCGACATCGACTTCACTCACTTCGACTGGAGCTCGGACACGTTCAAGAAGACCGGGAAGTACATTCCCGATGGCGGACTCGATGAGCTGAAAAAGCACGACGCTATTCTGTTTGGCGCGGTGGGCGCCCCTGGTAAGTGCCACAGGACGGCATCTGTCCCTTTGTCCGTCGGCGACGTGTGGGCTCGTGCTAACAGGTTTGGAGACGTCCCCGATCACATCTCGCTCTGGGGCCTCCGGTTGGCCATCTGCCAGCCTTTCCAGCAATACGCCAACGTAAGACCGACCAAGGTCTTCCGAGGAACTCAGTCGCCTCTGAGGAATTGCAGCACCGGTGATCTCGACTGGGTCATCGTCCGCGAGAACTCAGAGGGCGAGTATGCCGGGCAAGGCGGACGCAGTCACCGCGGCCAGCCGTGGGAGACGGCCACCGAGGTGGCCATGTTCACGCGCCACGGAGTGGAGCGTATTATGAGGTTCGCGTTCGAGACGGCACAGAGCAGGCCGCGGAAGCTTCTCACGGTCGTGACCAAGAGCAACGCCCAGCGCAACGGCATGGTACTCTGGGACGAGGTTGCGGCAGCTGTGGCCAAGGACTTTCCTGATGTCACTGTCGATAAGATGCTGGTAGATGCCATGACTTGCAGAATGGTTCTGAAGCCAGAGTCTCTCGATACGATTGTGGCTACGAACTTGGTAAGAAGAGCCCCAGCTGGCGAGTGGGCTGTGCCTGGACCTAACCTTTGCGCAGCACGCGGATATCCTCTCCGATCTGGCAGCCGCGCTTGCAGGATCCATAGGGATCGCGCCAACGTCAAACCTGGATCCAACCCGCCAAAACCCTAGCATGTTCGAGCCAATCCACGGCTCTGCGTTCGACATCACCGGAAAGGGGATCTCCAACCCTGTCGCCACATTCTGGACGAGTGCGGAGATGCTGGCATGGATTGGGGAAAAGGACGCGAGCACCAAGTTGTTGGATGCCGTAGAGCGCGTCTGTGAGAAGGGAATCGTCACAGCTGATCTCGGCGGCACGGCGAAGACGGCGGATGTGACCGCCGCGGTGTGTGATGAAATCAGAAGCTTGTACGGTAAGAAGTAAGGCACGGCCGGAATTTGGCGAGGTGTGTTGGCGAGAAGCTCTACATGTATTGCAAGGTTGATTCTATAGACCAGAATTGGATTGTCAGTAGAATCCGAATCCTGTATTGGAGTCTGCACTACCAGCTTGTGCGAAGTTTGAGAAGTCTAGGGCACCGAGAGGGTCCCACCAGTCCTGTTCACACAAATCCATGAACGTGTTGGTATCTTCCGGCATGAAATACGGAGTTGTAGAAGTCACTCCTGGATTCCAACCGGAAGACCCCGGAGCCACGCCATAGAAATTTGTGCCTTCTAACGGCTGGGCAACCGAGGGAGAGCTGTTCAGCGCAGTTAGCCATTGCGCGAGTAGTGGCGTTGTTCGGAGCGCTCCAAGTAAAGGATATCTTGGCCGCGAGTCTGGGTCATGTAGGTCAAGCACTTACGGTCGAGCGGCTTCGGAAGGCCTCAGACCATGGCTGAGCCTGTCCGGATGATATGTTGTGCCGACACGCTGTCTCTGCGCCATTGTCTGGCGGCCTGGTGTACTTTGAACCTCGTTTTCTCGTTGGCCCTCTCGAATGACATTCCCAGCAACTTTACCCTTAGCTGGATCATGAGATCGCGTAGAGCGACTCATTGAAGGAGATGAGGCTATAGCAGAAGGCTCCTCGCCGGAAGCGGACACAACATCTGGCTTCGACTTCCTCTGCTCGAGAGCCGCAATCAAGTGCTCTACTGCCTGGGCACAAGAATCGGGCCACGATGTGCCCCGTTTAGAGAGCTGGCCGAGGATCCGAAGCGTCCGCCTCGCATATCTACACCATTGGAGTTGATCAGCAGGAGATGTCTTTCCAAATTGGCATGTCCAAGAAGTCGGGTTTCCACATTATCATACCTTAGGGCGGACGAGATGTTGGTAACCCCTTCAAGTGCAGCGTAACTGAGGATAAAGCAACTCATCCAGACCGACCACGTCAGAAGAGGCCAGACCATGAGCGCGGCTGAAGATACACGGCTGATATGGCTCAACTGCTGATTGCCCACCGTTTCCAGAATCCCTCTCGAAGCGCCAATGCAAGCCTCGAGGGCGGCCTGGGAGGCAGACGTGCGAGGCGTCTTGGCTAGAAGGGGCCTGTTGAGCGCAATAGTAGACTCGTGCTGTAGGACAAGGAGTAAAGAGTGGTATAAGGGCACCGTGCGGTCGTCTCCAGACTGTCCCGCTGCCAAATGCTCCGGTTGATCTTCATCGTCTGTGTGTTCGCCAGTGAGGGCATCGTGTACATCGTTTGTCCACCTCGTAAGTTTTGACTGAACGTGCAGTGACCGATCTAGAGTATCTTGTCTGACGTGCAGGCTCTTGTGACGCAGCTCAAGAATCATGCCTCGGATCTGTGCATGTTTAGACAGAAGAGTGAGGAGCTGTAGCTGATCTAAGAATCAAGTAAAATGTAAGCCCTAGAACAAGATCATACTGGGATGTGTGGGATTGCATGCCGTTGGACTCATCTTTGAACGACTCGTCTTCACTCGAAGCTGGTTGATGGTACTCGACATCGTGGGGGAGGCACACATCGACATCGGAATCTTGGACATCAAGAGGGAGGCCAAGAGCCTGACAAACCAGCCTTTCCAAACAATAAAAGGACCACCATATCCGTTTCCTCATGGATATCTCATGTGGGTTGAAATTCTGATACCGTCGTGGACACCTATGCAGGCCAAGGTGGTAAGCCATTCTCACGACCACACCACCTACCCTCGAGGCCATCTTCTACGTGTTAGTCACCTGCAACGGGTCCTGGGGTGTTGTATTCTGGAACATTGCAACACATGGAAGTCGGGGAACCGTGAAAAGAGAAGAATGGTGCTTACGTTGAATTTGAGCATGCTCACTAGGAAGAGCTCGACGCAAAGAGCGGCCTGCATATTCTTGAGTGACGCCGGAGTCCCTAGTATGAAATGAAGAGATGAGGCTACATGATCGAGGCTAAAGAAAACGAGGTCCAGGGGAACTGGTCCTGGGCCTGGAGCATCAGCAGCGCTCAGCTGGCGGGAATCGGCCAACGAGATAGAGGCTATGGCTCGCACTATAGCTGAATCTTGAGGAGAGATGTTCTCAAGGCCGTTGTTGGCGACTTGCTCCAGGATCTCCACCACCTCAGGGCCGTGCAGGAACGGGAAGACAGGATGCCAGATCTCGAAATAGCTCTTTGTCCAGGCTATCAAGGCATCGAAGGTGACACTTGAGGCTATGGAGTCCCCAGCTGGAACGGCCTCATCTGAACGCCAGAATGGAGCACGGGCGCCAGTCCCCGGGGTGGCTGGATTCGCGCCGACAGCCTCGCGGGCGTCATCAAGTTGGTCGTCTTCACCCGGTACCAGCTGGGAGACGCTGAGTTGCTGGCCTGTGCTGCGGGACAGGATTCCATAGACTGTTCGGACAAAGTGTATACCACTGCTGCTGCCCACGAACCGAGGCAGACCCGGGTTCCCACCATCTCTCATCAAGCCTGTCTCCTGGTTCTCATGATGTTGGAAGGAGGCGGTGCGCCGTCGTTTGCTGGAACGCTCGGCGGGAGAGCGTGGTTCTGTCTGAGACCAATCGCCCTCATAATTGTCTGGACTTGCAGACACACTCATAATGTCCGTGAACCGCCCATCGCGACAAGAAACCTCTTCAGGGCGGAAAGTGTGGGTGACGAATTTGTTCGAACAACACGAGGTTGGACATGCGTGAGGGAGGAGCGGAGTTTCTAAGTTCCTGGTACGACTCTTCTACAGGCGTCCTAAAAGTTAGGCGACCAGATCCTGAGGCGGGGCTCATCAGCACCAACTCGAGGGCTGCACCCTGCAGGAGCCAGGCGCCTGGGCGCCTATGAGCTACCTAAGGTACCTACCTAGATCTGGCAGGCTCAAGATACCGCTTCCCAGTGGAACAGCTAGACACACCCTGAACTTTGGATGACTCGATTGTCGCTACGTACCTAGGTAGACCATATGCTGCTCCCTGGTCGTGGTCGTCGCGCGCAGCCGCGTGCCCCAAAGAGACATGAATGTGCACCATGATCAAAAGTACAGCCTTTTATTATCGTTGGCGAGCCTACTTGCCCTACTCATTTGAGGCAGATTTTCCCTAGGAGTCGTGCTCCCTCTGCTAAGCGGAGAATGCCTCGAAACGCGGGGGGTTCGTCGTGCAGGCACGCTCAGTCGAGGCGAACTTGAGTGGCGGCTCTGTCCATCACCGGCTGGTGCAGAGGCAGAATCGCCGAGCTGGCCATCGCCATGTGTCAGGGCCGGAAAGCTGCCAAGGTTGGCTGTGCCCTCGGTAGGAGGCGTGACAGGAGCGGCGGCGTCTCTCACGGCGCGAGTCTGGCCGAAATCTACGCTGGCTTGGGGTGCGCCTTCCGCTGTGTTCGCCTCGAACCATGTCTCTGCTTGGGCGCGCTCTTCCAATGGACTATTACCCCAAAGAGCCATTAATTCTGCCTTCTCTTGCTGCGTCGTGGGAGTGGATCTGAAGAGCACGGATGGCCTCATGGTCGGCCTTGCTGTAGCGTCACTGCGTGTCCCAGCACGAGCTTCAGCAAGCGCCAGGAACAGGGCCCTTTCTGTCTCGGCGAGCCTCTTTTCTAGAGCATTAACATAGCCAGCTGGTATGCCTCTGTCATAGCTCGTCATTAGTTACCTCCGTAGCTGAAAGAAGCTGGGGGCAGAAGACGCATGTCCGGAAAATCGCACCTCCTGTTCTTCTCGGGGTAGTGACAATTCGCCGTTGCACTGGCGCATTGTGTGCATGTGGGTCTTCCGAGATGGGTCAGCGCCTGGGGACTCGCCATGCAAGAAGTCCACGGTCCTTACAGCTTGCGATCACACTGCCGGGATGGATCCGATCGTCAGTGACCTCTGGGCATGCCGCTGGGTTTAGATGGCTACTACGTGAGCCGGGGAAAGACAACACCGACCTTGCATTTCTTGTGCCGACATGGCTCACATGCTATTGATGCGGTCTCAACTCCGTCGTCGCTCATATTATCACCGACAGTCGAGTCGTCGCGAGCACCAGGCGCTCCTCTCGTTCAATTAGACCCGAAGATGGACGGGAGGAAAATTGCCCGCGGTGTCCAAAGGTGCAAAGTCCCCCAAGATTCTTGCCTCTGCTACACTAATACACGAAAAACCCTTACCCTGCGGCCGCCTCCAGCCTTCAAGGCTGAGAACCCCAAAGGTGATGGCTTTAAAAGATGAAGGCATCACACATATTATGACAGTAACACCGCTATATCTTCAGGAATCGCAATACATTATTATGTAGTTTCCTATAGCTTAAATCATATCCGCTTAGTTACCTATAGCCTATAACAGGTGGTCCTAAAGGAGGTCTTCCTAGAGGAGATTATTCAATTCTATAAAAGGGTATTTTATAGGTCGTCCTATAGGAGGCTGTTCTAAACAAGGTTTATTCCAAATGAGTTTGGAGGATATATGCTATGGCCGCGTAGCTGACACCCGAGCAACCCTCGTTATTGTATTAACATGGTCATATTCAGAGACATTGACTTGGGGCTCGCAAGTATCCGAAGTGCATCCAGATCATTTGAAGCTGGCTGTTTCCAAGCAACCACAGCTACCTAAGTTTACTCAACATACATGTGAAAAACAAGCGTTTAGCCCATGTTGAAAAATAATTCAAAGCTGAAATCCACCAGCCAAGTCTGATCTTGCTGGCACCCTTGGTTGACCACTAAATGTTTTCAGGAAAAGTGTAAACAGCTTCTTCGCGTGTAAGAGAATCGTCAGTACCTAGATCGCCTCAGGGGAGCCAGTAGGTAAATTCACCTCATCATTGAAAATAAGGCTGTAGTGCTTTAGACCAACCGCAATATTGGTGGAGCTATGTGGCTTTACTCCTCTCAGCGGGGAAACAGCTCAACCACGATGATGGAATGGACTCCTCCTTCTGGCTTTCTGTGTCCCGTGATCTTTAGTACTCCTTCTTCTCGGCCTTCGCTTGCTCTTCTAAAGAGAGCTTCCCAATCAACTATCTCTCTTTCCTTGGCGTTCAACATGATGAGCATTTGCAAATCTAAGAATCGCATCGAACCTTCGTCACGTGTCGATATACCGGTGCTGGCGGAACTGCTACTCTCTCCAGAGCTCGATCCAAGCATCGGTTGCATAATCTGGTCTGCAATCAACAGCTTCGATCCCCCGGGCCCTTTCTTCATCGCTGGCATCAGTTGATGAAGGATCTTGACGGCGTACTTATCGGAATAGTTGTGGAGTATCATGCGCAGGAAATAGACCTCGGCGTTTTTGACAGGCTGCGTGGTGAAGAAGTCGTGAGGGAGGAACGATACCCGCGAAGCAATACTCGCTTCAACACCAACCTGGTCCTGTGCTTCGGAGACGATTTTCGGCAGGTCCTGAACGACGAAGTTTGGGTTCCGGAACGCCCTTGCGAGAGTATATGAGACAGTACCTCTACTGCCCCCAACGTCAACCACAGTGCTGCCGGGTGGTAGAAGTTGCCAGTCCCATCCCGTAATCATATGATTGGCGTGATAGGTGCTGGCAGACTGGAAACCATCCATAGCGCGCGCGAAACGAGGGCCCCGAACGGGGTCCAAGTCCAAGGCCTTGTACACGGGAAGGGGGCTCCCGGAAGTGAGATTGAAAGCAGTCTCGTTGGGCTCCTCTGAGTAGCCCCACTTGTTGAAGGTCTCGACGTATGACGCGGCCCATTGGGTGCACTCCAACGCGCAATAATAGATAAAATCTCGCGGCCCCGGCACCGTCATGAGCTCTGTTCTGTATTAGTCGTCCGTTACGAAGACTAAGGTCATGCGCTTTGGAGCCTTTCGAAATAAAAGCTCCAGGGGGCGGGGGTTGGAGAAGGAGGCGACTTGTTCTTACTGGATCCAGCAGTGTGAGCAACAAACCCTGTTGTGTACGTGATCAGCAAAGTCCAGACATATGGAGAGATCTAGATACCTGGCCTGGGCTCGCGGAAGATATTGCTCGTCATCAGGTAACGCAGCATACGTTGAGTGATATCTTGATTCGCGCCAGTTTTCGCTGCTAGGTCGGAGTAGCTAACGTCGCCGTCGACAGGCACGAACGAAGGTACATCGTGATGACAGATCCAGCGAAATGCGTTGCCAATGTTGTACTGGAGACATGATCAGGTCAGTATTGCAATTGTATTGCGATTGTGTGTTTGATCGAGCTAGAGACAGGGTGCACACCGAGCACATGTAATCGAAAAGATGATCGATAGGCCCTAGGGCCAACTGGTGGATCTTCTTGGAAGCATCAAGCAGTTTACTCCGTGCTTCTTGCACGTCTTGAGGGCAGTCGGGGAAGCTCGATGGAGCATCCGCAGAGAAGGACGGTGCCGGGATATTATTATCCGAGAGGAAAGACTTGACTGTCTTTGCGCTGGCCAAGATAACATTGGCCAAGTCCTCTAGGTCGCCAATTGATCGAACATTGGGGCTTGCTGCTTGGGTCGCCATTGTTGGTGTTGCTTGAGCTTGATCTTGCACTGTCTCTGCCTTGATGTCTGTGATGTGTAGGTGCTCCGTTGGATGTTTTGGGAAGTACGAGCGCTGACAGTGAGAGGGATGACCTGATGCCCGGGCCGTACCACGCATCCGGTTAAGCCACTTAGTAATGTGATTGAAGAGCTGGTGTCAGCATGCCTTGCATGAGGCTTGTCACCATGCATTGTATCCGTCGATCACCTACAATGAGGTGTTCCGTCCGTGGTCTAGGGTGCGAGGAAAATGCGAACCACACTGATTCAAGGTTCCTGATAGGCGAGGGAAGATATGCATGTGTGCAGTCCATAGGCGCTGATTACAAGTCGGCCGCCCCCGCCGCGATCAAGCACAAGTTCCCGGGGTGAATACGTGTTGATGAGGCATCCAGGCATCGTGGTTCTGGTGTTTCCCCAGCTCGATCGGCGTCCTGCCCCGACGTCTCGGGTTATTTCGAGTCACTTTCAGGTGCACCTCGGACTGAACGGCGATTTCCTGTTCAAACCAATCCAGGAAATCAGAAAGCAGCGAGGATGTGGCAGCAGCGCATGCGAAACTGGGCCATTGCATTTGACCTCGATGGGAGGTTCACCCGCCCACATGAGAGTTCCAGCCCCTGACCGGCCAATATTCGAGCTGCCCAGGTTTCAAGGAGCCATTTATTCTTTGATCCCAGTGAGCGTCTTGGATTCAGGCTCGAATTTCTTCGAGATGTGCTCCACCATGGCTGTCTTGGGCACAGTGAAGTTGACAAGCCGCAGTGTGCCCGTCAAACCGTTAGGTTCATTTGTTCAGCCAAGCTCTTAGGGCCAAGCCACTGTAGGGACGCCCGCGCAGGGCTTTTGTCCATAGAAATGCCCCACCTGTGGCACGTCGCAGGCGCTACAGGCCTACGGGGAGAAGCAACTCATTCCACCTTGTCCCCACCAGAAATGCCAACATCGCCATCTCAATTCCACGTCTCAGCGAAGTCAAAAACGCGCAGTTGTGTCCATCCAGAGCCCATTCGTCCACAGTCCATCCACCCGCAACTCATCCATCCCATTTTCCAGCTTCTGCTAGCGCTCAAACATTATCTACCGTCTACTGTAGTTCACTTTGTACCCCGATGGAGTCTTCCAAGGCCAACACTACCTCACGCAGCCTTCGGCGTGACAGACAGAGACGCCGCGCAGCCCCTTGACGAGGCCTCGGACTGCACGGGGCCAGATTACGATCACATTAAACTCGTCATTTTCAGAATCACTTCTGCATACCGGGGCTTCGCGTCTGGTCGGGTCCAGACACTTCGACAGGGCTATTCTGCCCCCTGAGAATACTGCCACTCCTAAACCTGCGGCAGCTTCAACAGGACGCCTTCCAGTCCAGGCCAAGTAAGCATGGCTGTAACCACAGCTGGCTTCCTCCAGTATCATGAGCCAGACACGATTAGCATCCTGGTCTTGGTGTCATTCTTTTTCTTCCTGTCATCTGTGGGATGGGTCTTCAACAAGGCCATCCGTGCCGGGCTCATCGGCCAGATCCTAATGGGTATTCTCTACGGCGCACCCGTGGGGGATATCCTGGATACTCCGTGGCAGGAGACCTTCATGGCTTTGGGCTATATTGGGCTTATTCTTATCATCTTTGAAGGCGGTCTAACAATCAGGCTCGACCTTCTGAAGGCCAATTTCCTGCTCAGCACCATTGCTGCAGCTATAGGAATAACTGTGCCCATTGCTCTGTGCTATCTTCTTCTCTACCTGGGTTTCGGATATGGGGCATTGGAAACGTTCATCATTGGTGCTGCTCTTTCCACAACCTCCATTGGTACGACTTTCGTGGTCATTAACAGCTCACCGAACGTCGACTTCACGCACACCAAGGTCGGCACCGTTCTGATTTCTGCGGCGTTGTTCGATGATATCGTTGGCTTGATCATGGTTAGCGTCATATCAAACCTTGGAGGCGTCGGCGAAGGTGGCAGCGGGGACATTGGCTGGATCGTGGGACGACCAATCCTTGCGAGCTTCGCAATTGGCGCTGTCTCTCCACTGCTGGCCAAGTTCGCAGCCGGTCCGCTGTACAGACGTTTTGTAGAGCGCCGCGTAGCTGCTTGGGGCCATCGAGCCACGATCTGTCTCATGATACTCGTTCTGTCAGCCCATCTTGTTGTCTGCGGCTACGCTGGGGCTTCTCTATTGTTTGGGGCTTTCTTAGCGGGCACCTTCTTGAGTACCCTTTCAGAGGGGCCCACTCGAGCTGTCGAGAGTGAGAGCGACGGCTCAGCGGTAGCACCTGCTTTCCATGAGACGTTCGATACATTCGTATCAGGTTCACTAGCCTTCGTACTGGAGCCGCTCTTCTTTGCAAGCATTGGTTTCGCTATACCGTTCAAGAGGCTGTGGACAGGTACTGTCGTGTGGCGAGGCATCGTGCTCTCAGTGCTCATGGTGATTGGAAAGGTAAGAAACAATACACTCCCTCCATATTCTCACCTCCATGTCACCCGGCTTACACTGTCATCACTGCAGGCTGTTGTAGGTCTCTCTATCCCGCTCTGGGATCTTGCGTCCCAGCGATCTCAAGTCAAATCACAAAGGCGCCTTCCAAGCAACTGGGCTCCTGCAGCGTTGTTAGGGATGGCGATGGTCGCTAGGGGAGAGATTGGATTGCTAATCATCCAGCTTGGACTGAATGACACTACGTTCCTGTCGGAGGAGGCCTTTCTTGTCTCTATTTGGGCCATCGTCCTGAACACTATCTTGGGGCCCCTCTCTGTTGGCATGCTTCTGAACAAGTCAGAAGAGACCATCGCAGAGGACCCTCGGTGGGGGTTACAAAAGAAAGAGGCAGGAGACAGTAGTTCACCGGATCTACCACGCGTTTTGCCGGATCAAGTTGCGACAACCCAAGACCGCCACTGATCTTCTGTTGGTGTTTTCGACACGTTGGACAACTATGGATTCTGGAAGTCTTCCATTGGGGGCTTGCGGCCTCGTGAGGGTAAAGGTAACCTCGCCAGGCTACATACTACGGCCTTGAGAGAATGTCTCACTGTTTTAACACAGGGATTGCTATGGTTTTGAGGAGTTCGCGCCAGTTTATATTGGCTGCATCAACGCTGGGTTCCATTCAACATGGATCGCCGATATATTGGAATTGCTGCCAGTTCTGCTCATGGGAAATAAATTGGATACATTGTTTTATTGTTGTACGGTTACACAGAAGTACAGACCGGAAGAGGAAGGGAACGTCACAAAAATAAAAATGGAGGTTGGGGTAAATGCTTTCTTCGTCTTGCTGAAAACATCACCATTCTCGTTCGCAAAGTCTTCTCGAAATCTTTCCTTACAAAAGCAAATTTCGCTGAAGGTAGGTGAGAATCAAACATGAATGAGGTCCCACGTTCAGAGGTTTGATTTATGCTGTCAATGTTGAGAGTCTAAGGCCTAGACACTCACATGGTCAGGGCACATAGATCATGGGATACTTCTCGAACGTGAAATATATGCTCACCCGAATGAGCAGACACGAATCATCAAGATAAGACCTCGGAGGAATAGATTTTGAAAAGCCATATCAGTAAGGTTTACGGCGAGAACCAGCTACAACAAATCGTAATCACAGGGTGGAGACCTGTGCTTCTATCTTTCCTCTGGAAGACTTAATTACTGTAGACCCGGACCAAGCTATACTGATGCGACTTTACATCAATAACTTACAATGCCAGAGAACAAAGTCCTTGATTCGGTTCGGTTGGGACAAGAGGCGGTAAGTCCGGCCGACCTAAGGCACAATAGCCCTTATGTAAGCTCGAAATGATCGAGCTCCGATGCCGATCGTGAGGAGTAGCAAAGACTACCTCTCCCTTTCTGACTCACATCGGCAGTGACCTGACCAGACATCATGAAAATTACACAGGTGAGCATTTTGGAACAGAATGAAACAAAGGCAGTGCACTTATGACTCTGGCAGCTCTACGTTTACCCAATCAAATCGCTGCGAGGCATCGCGTTGCAAAAGGCGAGGCTTGACAGGCAAGGCGTTCAGGATGACCGACGCTTTATGCTCCTAAGGGTACATGATGATGGCCACTATGAGCCAGTGGAGGTGGTCAGGTACCCGGCATGTGCTCTTTTTGTCCCGGAGATTCTTGACGGAAACATTGTTGTGAGGTATCAGATTCCCGAGGAGCCAATTTCCACACTGGCGCCGGGGCAGAAAACAACACTCGAGATTCCGTTGGAGCCGGAGACTTCTGGACTTGAGAAAGTGGAGGTCGACTTATACAAGAGCAAGACCATGGGCTACCGCATGCCTGAGGCTCATAACTCGTGGTTCAGCTCACACTTGGGCTTCGAAACCATTCTCGTGTACCTCGGGGATGGCAAACGGCAAGTGCTAGGGACGATGTCGCCACATGCTCAGAACAAGCAGAACCAGGGGTGGCTCTCCTCTATGAAGAGCTATATTGGTTCCAACGAAGAGGACCCGCACTGGCTCACATTCACCTGCGTCGCATCGTATCTGATCGCGACCGAGGCGTCGGTGAACGATGTGAGCAGCAGGCTTCCACCTGGTGAGGAAATGGACATCAGGAAGTTTCGGCCGAACATAGTGGTTGAGGGCGAAGGGCCATTCGAAGAGGACTATTGGGGGGAGATCGAGGTTGAGAACGGCGTGCGGTTCTCTCTCACAGGGAACTGCGGGCGCTGCGTGTCGATCAATGTCGACTACGCGACGGGGAAGCCGGGAACAGGCGAAAGCGGAAACGTCCTCAAGAAGCTGATGAAGGATCGCAGGGTCGACAAGGGAAACAAATACTCGCCCATCTTCGGGCGGTACGGTTTCCTTCAGGCTAAGAGCGCAGAGATCCAGGTGGGACAAGACGTCGCCGTCACCAAGCGGATGGATGAGAGATGTGTATGGGTAAGTGCTTCCAGAGGATTTTCATCACCTCCCGGAGACAAGCTACATTCATGCAAACATATCACTACCAACCAGCCCATTCCTGTAAACTTCTGCCGGGCTGCAGGCAATGCACCGTTGTGAGCAGGCTGAGAACGAGCTAACTCGGATGCTGCAGGATTGGCCGCCGTATAAATGAGTTTGTGGAACTCGACCTTTGGGAATCACATTGTCCTCCTAGATGGTACTCAACTCACTAGCAATCGAGTCATCGAGTCGAAACAGGTCGAGGTGGGCGCTATCATTGTGTGAATACGCGGGTGTAGATACTTGAGTACCAACCGTTTGTCTCGCTGTTCTGTTGTAACTGCACTCCGGTTGCAGTGCAGCTCATCTGCTAGGATTGGGGCTAGCGCCTCCGCATGATGAGTGAATTGGGGACACTGATCCCTGACCGTAACCAGCTCGTGCTTCTGGCTCCTTCTGGCCAGACAGACCCAAAAAAGTACAGATGGCGACTCCAAATTTCCTTCGTCATCTGCTTCCTGCCTAGGAACGTATCCCGCCCGCTTCCACGTCTTCCCAACTCCGTTCCTTTCCTCCCTTCTACACGAGACACGCGCAGCCCGGCTGAAGCAATCAACTTCGTCTCTTCCAATGCGTTACGCGCATACCTAGACCATTGACCTCGACCCGATTCCCTTCATCGCAACCGCCGCTGTGCAGGTGTTGCTGTCGCCCCACCATGGCGCCGCCGCCGCCACCGACGACGCTCGTCGACAACCCGCAGATCAAATCTGCTGAGCTGCTGACGCCGCGGCCGCTGTTCCTCCATGCCTACGTCTGGCCCTTCACCATCGCCTGGCCCGTGTTCCTGGCCTTCTACCTGAGTCCTGAGCTCTATGATAAGCATATCGGTGGCCAAGAATGGACATTTGTCTGGATGGGCACCATCATCACCTTCCAGAGTCTCTTCTGGCTAAGTACCCATTGGAGTGTTAGCGCCAAGGCTATAATCACCGCGAGGAAGGTCTCGTCCATCGAGGAGGCGCAACAGATCAAGGTCATTCCTGTCGCAAATGCCGGCGTTGCCGACATTAGCGACCTGATCCGAGAGAAGGTGAGTCTCTGGCGCTGGCCGTCTCTTTCGGCTTGAGACCTCATGGGGCTGTTAGCTGACCGGCTTCTAGATCGATGGCAAGAACACGTTGTCCTTCCTCTTCCAGAAACGCCGTTTCCTGTATGACCCCGATAAGAAGACATTCGCGACCCTAAGCTACGTTATCGACGAAGAGCCCAAGCCTACGATCGAGTCCTTTCAGAAGGCTAAGGGCTTCACCAACGCCGCCGAGATCAAGAAACTGGAGCAGTACTACGGTACCAATACCTTCGATATCCCGGTTCCTACATTCACCGAGCTCTTCAAGGAGCATGCAGTGGCGCCGTTCTTTGTCTTCCAGGTCTTCTGCGTCGGCTTGTGGATGCTGGATGACTATTGGTACTACTCGCTCTTCACCCTATTTATGCTGGTCGTCTTTGAGAGCACCGTTGTCTGGCAGCGTCAGAGGACCTTGAATGAATTCCGTGGCATGAGCATCAAGCCGTACGATATTCTGGTCTACCGCCTGGGCAAGTGGACTGAGGTTCAGAGCGACAAGCTTCTCCCGGGAGACCTGGTGTCTGCTGCCCGAACCAAAGAAGACAGCGGTGTCGCCTGCGACATGCTACTGGTAGAAGGAACAGCCATCGTCAACGAGGCCATGCTGTCTGGAGAAAGCACACCGTTGCTGAAGGAGTCTATTCAGCTGCGCCCAGCCGACGCGAGATTGGAGCCCGAAGGTCTTGACAAGAATGCCTTCCTATGGGGAGGCACCAAGGTCCTCCAGATCACCCATGGCAACCCTGACGACCCGAAGCCTCCCATTGTGTCCGGCGTTCCTCCTCCCCCGGACAAGGGTGCTATGGCTATTGTTATCAAGACTGGATTCGAAACTTCGCAGGGCAGCTTGGTCCGCACTATGATCTATTCCACAGAGCGTGTGTCCGCCAACAACGTGGAGGCTCTACTGTTCATCCTGTTTCTGCTCATCTTTGCCATTGCCGCATCTTGGTATGTGTGGACTGAGGGTGTTCTGAAAGATCGCAAGCGATCCAAGCTCCTGCTCGATTGTGTTCTGATCATAACGAGTGTGGTCCCTCCCGAGCTGCCTATGGAGCTTAGTCTGGCCGTCAATACGAGCCTGGCAGCTCTCGCCAAATACGCCATCTTCTGCACCGAGCCTTTCCGCATTCCCTTTGCTGGTCGCATCGATGTGGCTTGTTTCGACAAGACGGGAACCCTGACCGGAGAGGATCTTGTCGTTGAGGGTATTGCTGGACTAGGCCTCGGTGCGTCTGGTACCGACACGCCACAAGAATCCGATGGCGCACATAGCAACATGACACCTGTGAAGGATTCTGGTTTGGCTTCCACACTCGTGCTTGCGACCGCGCACGCACTGGTCAAGCTGGATGAGGGTGATATAGTCGGTGACCCAATGGAAAAGGCAACCTTGTCTGCTCTTGGCTGGACTCTTGGCAAGAACGACACGTTGACGCACAAGCCTGCGACAGCTGCTGCTGGAGGTACCGTTGGGACGGTTCAGATCAAGCGCCGCTTCCAATTCTCGTCCGCCCTCAAGCGTCAGAGCTCAGTTGCCACGGTCACGGGAAAGGACCCGAAGACCGGGACACAAATGCGAGGCACCTTCGTCGGTGTCAAGGGCGCGCCAGAAACTATCATGAAGATGCTCGTGTCCGTTCCCGCGGATTACGAAGAAACTTTCAAATACTTCACTCGCAGGGGATCTCGTGTCCTGGCACTAGCGTACAAGCAACTATCGACAGACGATGAACTAGGCGCCAAGCGGATCAACGAGCTCAAGCGTGAGAATGTTGAGGCTGGGCTGACCTTCGCTGGTTTCCTGGTTCTCCATACCCCGTTGAAGGACGATGCCAAGCAGGCCGTTCGAATGCTTAACGAGAGCAGTCACAGGGTCGTCATGATCACTGGTGACAACCCTCTCACTGCTGCTCACGTGGCCCGTGAAGTCGAGATTGTTGATCGCGACGTGCTCATCCTTGATGCTCCTGAGCAGAACGACAATGGAGACAAGCTTGTATGGCATAGCGTCGATGGACGCGTCAACATCGAGGTGGATCCGTCAAAGCCTATCGATTCTGAAATCTTGGACAAGTATGACCTCTGTGTCACTGGCTACGCTCTCGCGAGGTTCAAGGATCAAGTTGGATGGCATCAAATCCTGCGTTATACCTGGGTGTATGCCCGGGTTTCCCCCAAGCAAAAGGAGGAACTTCTCCTGGGCTACAAGGACATGGGTTACTTCACGCTGATGGCAGGCGACGGAACCAATGACGTGGGTGCGCTGAAGCAGGCTCACATCGGAATCGCCCTCTTGAACGGAACCCAGGAAGACCTCACCCGTATCGCAGAACATTCTCGGAACACCAAGATGAAGGAGATGTACCAGAAGCAGATCGACCTGATGAAGCGCTTCAACCAGCCCGCGCCTCCAGTGCCTCCTCTGATTGCACACCTGTACCCTCCTGGACCGTCTAATCCTCACTACCAAAAGGCCATCGAGCGCGAAGCTCAAAGGAAGGGAGTCTCGCCGGCCGATTTCGCTCGGTCTCAGGGGCACCAGCAACCCATCGAAACAGTTACGTCTCCGGCTGCCCAACAGCTGATCGACTCTGATCCCCGTGCGGCCAAACAAGCACAAGCAGCCAAGAAGGCAGCCAGCTTCGCCGAGCAAATTCAGCAAAGCATGATGGACAATGACCTTGATGACGGTGAGCCTCCCGCTCTCAAGCTCGGAGATGCCTCTGTCGCCGCGCCATTCACTTCCAAATTGCGAAATGTTATTGCAATCCCGAACATTATCCGCCAGGGCCGATGCACGCTTGTCGCTACCATTCAGATGTACAAGATTCTCGCCCTCAACTGTCTCATCAGCGCTTACAGCTTGAGTGTCCTGTACTTGGAAGGTATCAAGTTTGGTGATGGCCAGTACACCATCAGCGGTATGCTTATGAGCGTCTGCTTCTTGTCCATCTCGCGGGCCAAATCTGTCGAAGGGCTTTCCAAGGAACGCCCGCAGCCAAACATCTTCAACTTTTACATCATCGGTTCTATCCTCGGCCAGTTTGCGGTGCACATTGTGACTCTGATCTACATCGCCAGATTTTGCGATAAGCTTGAGCCGTAAGTTCTCATCATTGCCTTCAATAGACTACTGGACCCCACTGACACCTTTTTATAGCCGTGACGAAATCGTCGACCTCGAGGCCGAGTTCACTCCCTCGCTCCTCAACAGTGCCGTGTACCTCCTACAGCTTGTCCAGCAAATCAGCACATTTGCTGTCAACTACCAAGGCCGACCGTTCCGTGAAGCCCTGTCTGAGAACAAGGGCATGTTCTACGGTATTGTGGGTGTGACGGCCATTGCCTTCTCTTGCTCGACCGAGTTCATCCCCGAGCTCAACCAGCAAATGAAGCTGGTGCCCTTCTCAGACGAGTTCAAGGTCACCATGACTGCCGTCATGGTCGTCGACTACGCAGCATGCTGGATCATCGAGGTTGCTCTTAAGAAGCTCTTCTCGGACTACAGGCCGCGTGACATCGCGCTTCGGAGACCAGACCAGTTGGAGCGGGAGCGCTTGAACCAGGAAGAGGCGCAAAAGCGCAAGGAGGTCGAGGAGGAGAGGAAGAGGCTTGAGAAGGTGGCCGAGTTTGAGCGAAAGGTTGAGGAGCAGAGGCAGAGGCTAGAGGCCTGGAGAGATGGCCGTCAGCGGGCCTAGGTGGACCTTGTGTATTGACAGGTCATCTGGTCAGAAGTCAGGAAAGTAGTATAGACCGGAGGGGGTTCGAATAGATTCACACAAGATCTGATAGACTAGGGGCAAACGCTTGTGCCAACTTACAACCCTGCTTTACTCCACTCCCTCAAAGTCGCGCATACATGCCTGTGAGGATCTACTGCCTTCTGGTGGCTCTGAGCCGTGCCAAAATACCGTGTACTACGGGAAGATGCACATGGAATATCACTTGGGCAACCTTGGCCTTTACAAAGCGGTTCTCACAGTCCAACTCATGTCTTGAAAAGCATTGTGCTATTGTACAAGCAGCTGTCTATTTGCATCTCCGATCAACATCGAAAGAGAATCAAAGACTAGACTACGTAGGAAGTAGCAACTCTCTCTTTCCCTCTCCGCCGTTTTATCTTGCCTCTTGTCGAAACATTGGATCCAAATTCGCAACCACAAAACTGGGACATTCCAGTCAAGGAAGCGCAGGGATGAAGCATCCAGAACAGCCATCACCCGTCACACAACCAATACAGACAGGCAGAAGTCTACTTTACATCCTGGAACAGGACGAAAAGACAAGGACATTTACCAGCAATACCGCATGCCCGTCAGGCAGATAATGTGCACCCTTCAAGACTTCTGCGAACCATTAAGCTCGGCCCGGGAGAGACAATCGGTCCCGCCCGTGGGGTCGAGAGTTGTCCGTAGAGAGGCTTAGTTTCCGGGGTTCTTAGCGACGAAGGCAACACCCTTCTCGATGTTCTTCTTGAGGTCAGCGAGGCAGGCCTCGACCATCTTCTCCTCGTTGGCGTCGATCTTGCCGAGGGGCAGGATCTTCTCGACACCGTTGGGGCCGAGCTCGACCTTGGAGGAGAAGAAGTCGATGCCCTGGTCCTTGTACAGAGGGGAGTCGACAAAGGTGGGCTCGACGACGCCCTTCTCGCCCTGGGCGGCGCGCAGCAGGGACTCGGCCATGCGAGCACCGGCCATGGCCATGGAGAGGGTGGCGGAGCCAGCGCCGTCCTTGGCCTTGACGACCTCGTCACCACCGAACTGGACACGGTTGACGATCTCGCCGTTGGAGGACAGGTCGGGGTGGGCAGACTGGGAGAACAGGGGGACGATGGTCACACCGGAGTGGCCACCGACAACGGTGATATTCTCATCGGCGGGGTCGGTGCCCTTGAGCTGGGAGACGAAGCGGGAGGCACGGACGACGTCAAGGGTGGTGACACCGAACAGGCGCTTGGGGTTGTAGACACCACGGGCCTTGAAGACCTCGGCGACGATGGGGACGGTGGAGTTGACGGGGTTGGAGATGACGAGGATGTTGGCGTTGGGAGAGGCCTCGGCGGCAGCCTTGGCCAGGTCGCGGACGATGGAGGCGTTGGTGTTGAACAGGTCGTCACGGGTCATGCCGGGCTTGCGGGGGACACCAGCGGGGATGAGGACAACCTCAGCATCCTTGAGGGCGTCGGACAGGCCGGAGGCGGTTGGGTCGTAGCCGGTGACGGTTGACTTTGTGTTGATGTGGGAGATGTCGGCAGCGACACCTGCAAGGGACGAGGCCGTTAGCGCGTTGTGCTTGTTGTGCTTCCACCTGCCAGGCTGCGGACGCGTTGAGCTGCACCATCAATTGGGGTGCAATGGGGGCGGAGATGACCATGACGGGGCAGATGATGCTTACCAGGAGCCATGCGGATATCGTACAGGGCAAGCTCGGTCACTCTAGGGTTGAGCTTGAGCAGCAGGGACAGAGGCTGGCCAATGCCACCGGCGGCACCGAGGACGGTCACCTTGGACAGCTACAAGAGAAGACGGGAAATGTCAATTCTGACTTCTGGACGACGCGCACAGGTGCAACAGGTGCCATACCTGACGGGCCGACGCCGAGAAGGCGCGGCGCTGGAACATAGAGGCCATTCGGGGAGCGGCAAACATCTTGACTGTGTCGAGTCGGGGTGAGGAACAGAAAGGCTGGAAGACTTTGTGTTTAGTCCTGTGTTAGCCCGAGTGCCCGAGAAGCTCAAAGGGGATGGCAGGCAGCCTTACCGACAAGAGATGGGAGGCTGGAGAGTTGATGGTGACGACAATGCTGTTAAGAAAAGTTTCCAATCTGAGGTTGCAGGTGCGTCCAAAAAGCTCACTCCGGTCGGTCTTGCTGATGTGGAGCCCATCTGTCCGTTCGGCGCTAGCGAGCTAGCCGAGTATCCCCTCAAGGCTTAGCGTGACGGGCCATCGGAGCACCTCGGGATTCCAGGGCGCCTCTCAAGAAACTGGGCAGCGCCGGCAGTCCGCGTCACGATGGGGTCCCCCACACCAGGCTTTGGTGGTCTTGGTCTAGACAACGAGGTTGTTAGTGGTCGGGGGGTGTACTCAGCTGTGCAGCTCGGAACAGCATTGACTTGTCTGGGCAGATCACACAAAAGCCTAACCGACCTTGTTGTCCAGTGGCGATGCTCATTCATCGTTGGGCCTGGGCGTCTTTCATCTTGCTGCACAAGAGATGTCTTCCGGGAAGCTTCAAATGTTCAAAAGTCCAATCCAGACTCCGGGGAAGGCTAGGATCAAGCTTTCTTCAGCTCAACTCAAATACTACCGGATCATCCATTCGCGCTGCGTTGACTTGTTCGTCCCGGACATACTGTGTTGGCACTCCCACCGGAATTGCCGGATCAGCCGTGTGAGGGGGTTGTATAATATTCGGCCGCCGGGCTATTCACAAATGACCGTTCGCACTGATCAGTGCTCATATGCATATGCATGTGCATGTTGTGGTCTATCATTCTCCAGTACTTGTACTATTCACCGTGACCTCAACCCCTTATTGTGTGTTCAGATTTCTCTCAGTCATCTGTCAAAATGGAGTCCATAAGGGAAACCCTGGCCAAATTTGGCAACACTTGGAATACTGAAGTGCCTCCTGCACTGGCCAAGCTCTACGGGCCCATCCAGGCCAAGCTCAATGGCAAGTACAACGGCCAGATTAAAGTGGAGACCGCTATCAAATACGGCCCGGATGGGAGGAACCGTCTTGATGTCTATAGCCCGGTAGAGGCAGACAAGTCTGGAGGCTCTGGCAGGCCTGTTGTGGTCTTCATCCACGGCGGTGGCCTTGTGGCTGGTGACAACAACATGTATGCTAATATAGGTACGTTGTCAAAACCCATCCCATAACCACTATTGCTCATCCGAATCTGACATGCCATCAGGTAACTATTTCACCAGCAACGGTTTCGTCACATGTCTTGTCACATACCGCCTGGCCTTGCAGGGCGGCCACCATCCCAACGGAGCTGAAGATGTCGCCGCTGCCCTCAAATGGATACAGGCAAACATCTCCTCACCGTACGGTGGAGACCCGGATAAGATTGTCGCACTCGGCCAGAGCGCCGGTGGCATGCACCTCGCTTCAGCCATCTTCCTCGGCAAGCTCGACCCCAACCCCAAGCCGCTCCTCCGCGGTGCTGTCCTCCTATCTGCCCCCTTCACAACAAGCATCAGCGACCCCAGCAGGTCGAAAATGTTGAAGGAATGGTTCCAGACCAACGACCTGTTCGAGGTCAACCAGCGCTGGGCACCGGCTGCCATTTTTCGGCAGGAGTTCTTTGGCACCGCGACGACCCCGCCTCGGGAGAAGCTTCCATGTGAGCTGCTGATGATGGTCGGTGAAGCCGAGGCCGACGAGATCCTCGATGGCACATTCGAGTTCTTGAGTGACTACAGGAAGAGGTTTTCCAAGTTGCCCCTTTTGGAGGTGCTCAAGGGCCACAACCACGTGTCGTATACTTTTGGGCTGGGCCTGGATGAGCCAGAGTATGCAGCTGTGGGATCGAGACTTGTTTCTTTTATCAAGGAGAGCACAGCTTAATTTAATTCCAGTGTCCAAGATTCGGAGTCTTTACTCTTTGCTCCCTCATTGCGTGTCCAGACCTAGCATACTGTATTCAAGGATCATATTCACAATACTTTCACTTCTTTATCACTTTCGGATTGTAAAAGCTCTACTGTAGTGAATCTGGCTGGTATTTAAGATGTCTAGTGTTCATGCTATTTCTTACGGCAGAGTTCAAGGGATCCATGGAGATGATATATGATGGTGTGCAGCTAAATCCCATCACAAGCTGCCCTGCTTTATTACTTTACCAAGGTCCCCAGGAGTCACTTTGGACATATTACAGTGGGGTATAAATGTGTGACTTCCTATGCTCATCAAATTTATGAACAGATACAAAATAAAGCCTATAGACAATATGGGTAGGTTTCTGACTGTGTAATCACCTCAGGAAGCAGTTTGCATTTGCTTTTGGGGATACTATGCATTTCAATTGTACATATGTAGTTAGAAATCAGGATCAGTTTGTTAATCAAAGTCACCGTTGAAGATCACTTTCACAATGTAACATCATTCATGGATGTGCAGTTATAAAAATGTTGAAAAGTGAACAAGCTGTGCGAAGTATAAAGTCCCAGCCCAAGGTCGACAACTTCGAAAGACAGGACCATTCCTCAATCAAAACGTGTCAGTTTCGGAGGTACATCCAGATCAGCAACATTGAGGCTCAAGGTCAAATCGACACCAACAGAGTTCTCAACTCTCAAGAAGTGGTCAGCCAAATCTTTTCCTCATCAAATTATTCGTTGAAACTGAGGTCCTCTGCTAACGGTATCTGCTGCTTTTATCAGTATTCTTTCAGCACCTCAACACCTGCCAATCTAAGACCACGACAGCCTTGGCCCAGTCCATACTGTCATGGATTCGACCGTCCCTGGCAGAAGTCAGTCTACCTGGCTTACAATCGTGAACAAACTCGACAATGTCCCCAGTACCAACCTAGAAGACCGGGAAAACTCTCGTGGATTCTCCAAGAATTACTGGACCTTCCTCGTTCAAGAGGGCACTCAGAGCTTTCCGGTCGCTGTGGGCCACATTGCAGACTGGCTTGTTGACAGGGTCCACTGGGACCGCCATCCCCGGTTCACCATCCACCGAAATAGCAAGGCCATCTTCCTTGACGCCAAGCACGACGCAGCTCAGCCCTGGGATGCCGAGTCTGCAGGTACCAAGGCCCTACATGCTCTGAACATGGAGCTGCTCGACGCCGGCGGCATCCCCGGTTTCGGTCATTTCCACCACAAGAGTGACCGCTGTCAGATCCCAGGACTACAGAGTCTCGTCGAAATCGATCGCAACGCTGCCCAGCTCTTCGGAATTGTGGCTACGGGTGCGCATATGGCATGCTATGTATGGGTGTCATCCGAGGAGGGCCGTCAGATGAAACTCTGGGTCCCACGTCGAGCAGACAACAAGTTATATGACGCTGGAAAACTTGACAATACCGTAAGCACCGTTCTTCTCCTCTATGGTTCCCCGTCTGTTACATTTTGGAATGTTCCAGAGCGCATCTTTTTGGCCCCCGCAACATGTGATTAACACACGGCAGGTCGCCGGTGGCATCACTAGCGGAGACACTCCGTTGCAGACCATCCTGGCTGAGGCCGAGGAGGAAGCCACTCTGAGCCGGGACTTTGTGATTGAGAACATCAAGGCGAACAGCATCCTCAGCTATTACAATCATTGCTCCGCAGCTGAGGGAGGACACATGCGACCACGAGTATTGTACACTTTCGAGCTGGAGCTTCCACAAGACATGGTACCCCGCCCGCACGATGGAGAGGTTAGTGAGTTTCTCCGAATGGATTCCCAGGAGATGAGAGAAGCGATCATGGCCGGAGAAATGGCGGACGACGCAGCGATTGTATGGCTGGACTTCCTCGTCCGGCACGGTATTGTGGACGAGCAGAACGAGCCTGACCTGCTGCAAATCACCAACCGGAGTTCAGCTTTAGGAGGGAATAATTACCCTTTTTAGTAAATAACTAATAGAGACTGCTTAGTTAGTAGGCCTGAAAGTTATATATTATTAGGGCGCTTTAGCGCCTATAGTATAACCCTTTAACCTATACTAATTAACTAAGTAACTACTATATATAAAAACCTTATATATATAATAAGAAAGCTAATTAATAGGTTTATAGATTTTTTTAATAAACTATATTAGCCTAATAAATTATATTAATTATTTAAATATTTTAATATACTTTATATATATATATATAGTTTAAGTAATATATATAAGTTAAAGGCTTAATAATAGTAAGGCTAAATAGGGCTAAGTATTATAATATTATTAATTTTAAATATTATTTTAATAACTTACTTACTTAGAGTTATTATAATAAAGGTATATATTATAAAAGTTATTATATATCTTAAAAATAATTAATTAAAAGTAAAAATAGGTAACTTAGGTAATTATATAGGCTACTTAAAGGCTTAGAATATTATAATAATACTTATAATTAATTAGAATAAAAAGCTATTTAACTTATACCCTAATAAGGTTAATTATAAATATTTATCTCCTAAATAATAATATATATTTTTAATAGTTTTATA